>VKHC01000012.1:0-21242 GCA_015143735.1 Synura sp. LO234KE | reverse complement strand
GCAACTCCGTCGACATTCTTCTCTCCAACACTTTGTCGGCTGTTTAAGCCCCCAACAAATCCAACCATTCCATTGAATTTGTAGCAAGGGAGAACTATCGTCCACACTCGCAGGTATATGAAACTCGTGGCTCCCGGTAAAACGCCACAATCACTCGATTTCGATTCTCCCGCGCCTTCTTCCGCCACAAGTGGTTCTGGCATTATTTCATCGCCTTTCCAGTCCACATTGTATTCGATCAGTAAACACATTCGATCACAAGTACAGAAGTGTCTTTTGGTGCGGTCCTGCGAGGGAACGTCTACCAGATCTACCGGCACTGCGCCCAAAGTGGTGAGGTACTGGTCCAGGCTACGTTTCAGGATTACGTTACAGTCCTGATCCGAGTCTGTGGAGAAACAAGGCAGCGGGAGGGTGTTCGAAGAAACCGCTCCGAGTGTGCGCAGCTCATCCCACGCCTTGAGCGATACCGTCGCCACTGATTTATTTACCGAGCGGCCTATCGCTTGACCTGGTGACTGAACGGCTTCAGAAGGTGCCAAATGAATCGTCGAATAGCTCTGGCTGCGGCGATCAGACGTGAGTCGGGGCTTTTCTGCGGGCGGTAAGTCCCCCGCTAGAAATAGTCCGGACTGAGAGGAATCAGCACTCAAATTCCTCCGCCGGTCAGTCCCTCGCTCATCCACTTGAGCCTGTGTGCGGACACTGGCCGGCTCGAGCGAGGTTCTCAGAACCTCGTTTAGAGACTCCAAACTGCTGTTGCGGTATCGGCTGGACATACGTTGGCTGGTGGGCTGGTCCGCTACTATACAGGATCTGGGATCCGACTCTGCGATGGTCTCTGGATCGCCCTCCGTTCCAGAATCGGCTACCGAAGGTCTGTATGAGTACACGCTGTTATCATCTAGATCGCGGGTCAGATTGGAATCGCTTAAGACGGATAAAGAGTCACATGTCCTGTACAACTCGAGGATCTCGCTTTCCAACGCGATAACGTTCCCCATAGCTGATCGAATGCCATCGGGAGATGCACCGTCCTTATCCAGTATGCTAGGCCCCAGGTGAGCCTCGTACTTTGGCTCAACGAAATATTCGCAGCAAAGAAGATCTTCATCGGTCACGGTAAGGCGATATTGCACCAGTGTTTCTAATCGATTGTCGCTGTCCTCGTCAGCCAACACGCAAGCAAACATGTGCACGCTAGCTTCAGACGCAGAAAGAATCTGGAACCCTGTCTCCCGCTTGGAGTACACCAGTTCCTTGAACAGTGCCAGTGGGAATAAGGAGCTGCAGTAGTTCCGCTCCACCTTGCTGTGACACTGTCTGAGGTAATTCCATGCGAATGACGTGGACGGGCACGGGTCGGGGTGCCGAGGTTGTAAAAGGAGAGGCTCGAGGTCTCTTTTCAACAGAGCAGCAGAAAACCCGAGGGAGCGCAATAGCGACTGGATCTGCTCTATGAAGTCTAGGACGCTGTCGGTTACTGTATCGGTTTCCGCTGGGGAGGTTCTGGTGGACAGGAAGTAGAAATGGACGGTGAGAAAGGAGGTGCAGGTGGATTGGACCAGATCGATGACAAGGAAATCCCCCTCTGTTGATGCGGGCGCTGAGTGCGCGGAGGATAATAGGGAAGAAGGAGGCGGCCGCTGTGAGGAGCTCGAGCCGATCACTGCCCCGTGTTGGGAGTGAACTGACGCCGTGGACGCCGACCGCTTGGTTATGGACGATATAGAGGGAGACGGGGTGGTGAAGAGCCACTGCAACCTGCCTAAGTAATGAGGCTCGTATTCTGTAAATAAATATTTTGATATGAGGTGGACTTGAGACGCGAACTCCGGCAGGTCCGACAGCTGGGGCACTGCCCCTGTTCGAGGGTCCCGCCCCGGTCCATGCCCCGCCCCCACCGGACCTGCTCCTCTGCCGAAGGACTCATCTCCGCATTCCGACTGGAGGCTGGGGTAGATGTACAGATGCGCTTCCTGGTGGGTGTCGGTCATGCAGAGGCCGCGCAGGAGGTGCACATACGCCTGGATTGAGCGGTGGTAGCGCCCTCGCACCACGTCTTCGTCCCCGCCCCTCATCCCCGGACCTCCCTCCGCCCGCCAAGGCCGACCCAACCCTTCTGAGGTGACACCTGGGTGGCTCGAGCCATGGACTTGTGCACCGGATCCGTTACCTTCGGACGCGTACTTTTGAGTTGGTGCGCCAATTGCCGGACGGGTGGTTGTTTTGCCAGCCAACTCTGTAAGGAAAGAAGGGCTAATTATTTTGGTGGTTAGCTTGTCCGTCAAGAACAGTTCTCGACCCATCGCTTGGATTTCAGCCGGCACGACCCCTTCAGCGCTCCAGACGGTCTCCGAGTAGGTCCGGTGACGATAATACACACAAACGTTGATCACCGACTTGGTGAGGACGCAGGAGGGGACCTGGGCCGGAGGGAAGGAGGAAGAGGCATCCCGATCGACCGTGAAGGCCCCCGAGTCATTTGTTGAGTCTATGTCATTACCGGGGAGCGTCTGCCCGGGAGCCTGCAGTCCTGGTGGCTGCGCAGTTCCCAGCGCGGTGAGCTCCTCTGCGGAAGAATGACCGGGACCGGTTTGGAAGAGAACGTATCGCATCCGAAAGGAAATTTCATAAATCAGATCGTATGTGCCACTCAAATACCTCTCAAAGACGAAGGTGACTAAATACGAAGACGCCAATCTGCCGCTGCTGACGTCGCCCGCGATGGTCTGTTTGTGGTACTTCACATCCGCTACGTGGAACCCATCACTAAGCCGCTTAGCGAGTAGAATATCGACCAGAGAGGAGTTGGAACTGTCCACATGGTAGGATCTCAACTTCCTCACCATGATATGGTCCGTGGCGCCTACCTGTGAAGGGCTCACCGACCCGACCCGGTCTTTGTTACCGCCTTCGTGAGAACTAGTCGGTCGCAGGCGTATGATTGGGATAAGAAAGATGTCCTTAAAGTCAACAGATTCAAGACCCAGAATATCGTCAAGCACGAAAAAAGAGCCGCTTGGTGAAATATTGGCAATCATCCTTAGTTTTTCGTATTCCGGAATCACCCCTAACGCATTGGAACTCCAAGCGGTGTTAATCAAGACATTGAAGCCAAGACAATGTTGTTGAAGCTTATGAGCAATTAATTCATATTCAACGCTTAATACGCCGGATGTTATAAGAATAACTAGACCGGAAGATTGATCAGTTGACGACTTCTTTGCGAATAGGACACCGTCAATTATTCGATTCAGGCTAGGAAGGAAGTGATGATTATTCGACTCAAAGCTTGGTTGATAATTTAGAGCAGTTGCAATTTGAGAAACGCAGCGTGAAATATCTTCATCAAAATTAAGTTCTCCTTCCCAGCTTAAACGACTTATTTCGGACCCAGGATGACTCACTATTAATGTCAGTTTTAACGAATGAATTAACCAAATTCTCATCGCGGATTTAATATTAGTAAATACACGTTGAATCAACGGGAGAACTTCAGAAGGAGAAGAAACACTAAGGTACCCAAAATCGAGGCAAAGGAAAACTTTCAAATGAGTATGTAATAGGGCAATAGCAGATTCCATCACTACTTTAGCGCAGCCTGTTTGCAAAACTATATTCGCTTTATTTTCTGGAACATCCTCCGATTCTTGCACAAAATATTCCAATTGGTCATCTTTACTACCCAATGTGCTTTTCACATATCCATGTCCCTCAATAATCCCAGAGAAAATGCGCTCAAAATACCAGCGTAATAATTTAAGTGGGTGTAAATACAATTGCTCACTTGACTTTAATATTATCCTCACCATTTCCGTATGATATGAAAAGGAATTAGTACGATTTTAGGCTAAATGCACGCATTGAACTACTATTGATAATTGTACTTTGGCCGGCACCAAACGTGTTTTTAATCTTAGAGTAAGTTGACATGGAACGATTTACCATCCCGTCGAAAAATTGGTTAAGTTTCGCTGCTGGATTCGGTGTTACAACGGGCACTGTTGCTGCTATTGCGCTGGACGGTAATAATACTCAACAATCTGTTTCAGTTGCTCATTTTCAAGGGGACAAAGGTGAGGGTTAATGAATATACAATGCGATGAAGTGTCTCACAAACTCCTGTTTTAGATATTACATTAGAGAGAATCAGGAAGGTTGATCGACACACTGATGGTGCAGCTTTGAGTCATCGCTACTATCAGCAACTGCGAAGCACTATCAAGTCTGTTAATCAGGGATCTCACCTCACCACTCAGACCTCGATTCCGAAATATGAAGTCTATCAAGACGTAACTATAACAGAGGAGAATGAAATGCCAATTTTACATTTCGTGAAGACAATGAGGGAAACTAGTTTGAACTCCGATGCTATGACTCTTAACGAAATTGACGTCACGCGCTTCGCTAACATGACTTACACGGACGTGCAGATGGCAGTATCTGTAGCTACCGCTGTCCTATCGGAAATGGGTGATCCGCTAGCGGAGGATCAGGGTAATTTACTTAGCCGTACCCGTCACGAACATGTCAAGTTGCCTAAGGACCTTACCGGCGAGGCCCTTATTTTTGAACAATGGTCTAAGATCTGCGAGCTGAAAAAGTGCATGATTTGCTGCGATCTACTTGCCACCCCAGTGATTACGAGCTGCGGTCACAGCTATTGTGGGATATGTTGGGACGAATATACCCAGGGACTTAAAAACGATGTGGCCGCGAAATGCGCGTGTCCGTTTTGTCGAAAAAGCGTTCCCCATCACACTACCCCAGAGAAAACTCTGAATAGTTTGATCGACGCTGAAGTTGAGGCCCTTCCATGGAGTATATATAAAGCGGAATGGATTCTACGTAAGAAGAGATTCCAAGAGTTGACGGCGACCAAGATTCAGCGGGAAGGCGGCGGCGAGGACTGGTGGGACAAATGGTTCGATCTTGTTGCCTTTTTAGTCGTCCTGTCAGCGATGGCGCACGGCTTCAAACTCTTCCGCTCCTCTACGGCCCTGTGAAATCTCTTAGGTGCCTGTACATGTTGCCGGGCGGTCTCAATGTGGGCTCCCTGATTGTAATTACTGGAAATGTGCGCCATTAGCGTTTGCATGGAAATACGAGGATTATGAGCGATGCGGGAATATGCATGAGGCGATTATCTTTGGCGGTTGATTATGTCCATCCTCTTGCTTTATGATCACTATGCAGCCGAGTACGATTACTAGTATTGAATATTCGGGTGCAATATGGCAGATTAAAAAGCTTAACAGCGAAATGAGCTCCATAACGTGGAAACTAATGTAAATAAAATTTTACTGGATTAATATGTAGTATGTATCGCGGTTGGAATAAGGAATCATTTTTTCTGAAGATTGGCCTGCAACAAACACTCCTCACTTCTCCAAGAACACAAAGGTAAACCTTTCGCCAGCTTAACCAACTCATTCTTTTGTAACAAAGTTGCTTCGTCAAAAGTAAGGACCTTTATTCAACCTAGATTAATCTCGTGCTTTAAGGAACGGCCGTACAAACTTCTTACAATCGAAACATCGCTTCTCGAACTGAACCACTGGTAGAGAGAGTACAAGAGTATATAGCAATCTCGTCAATAATGCAGTTTTTAATTACAAAATTCTTGTAGTAAGACTAAGGGAAAGAAAACAAAGGAAAATCTAACCACATCCCATGGACCATGTGGTGAATCCCGTGGCACCGAGTTGGAGAACACGGGGGGCTACCTCGGAGCCAGACACTACTAGTCAGCCGTAATATCGCCTTCCTCAGGGGGAGGGGATAAGGAGATGCAATAATGTCGGATAGAAGCAGACACAAACAAAAATGAAATCAGCACGGGAAAAGTCACCGGCAAACAAACTAGCAAATCTGGCCCACTTGGCACGGCGGTGTCTCAAGAGACGACGGGGCACAAGTAAGTGCGCCGAAGAAAGCGTTGAGGCGAGCACACTCCTGGCAAGAGGAGCGAGGGATTTGTCTCTCAATCTCCAGGTGCGACTAGGATTTCCGACTTGATGTGCACTTTAGTCCGGAGGAGCAAGAGCTCGCTTGGTCGAGCAGCCGACACGCCTCCAGAATGAGAGCCTCTTGTTGGCAGATTTCTTAGGAAAGAGAATATGTTTCTGATCGTATAAATGATGAATTACCTTGAAAGCGAATAGTCTGATCCAGAATCCACTTGAGGGCAGAGCTCTATTTCTCCCGTATTATATCTGGAGGCGCCAAGAAAGTTCTCGGCAAGAAATTCAAGATATACAGGACCCCAATAGCAATGCGCAGCCGCCCCCTCCGGGTCTAGAATATGAAGTCTCCAGCAAGCAGCCAAAGGAAGGCTCGTTGCCGCAGAACCATCAGAGAATGCCGAGAAGATTCGCCCGAGGAAGAGTTTTTGGAAAGGATTTGCAATAAGAGCGCTTCAGCTGCCGCCCGAGACTTGCAAGCACTATGCGCAGGCCGAGAGAAACCATCACCTTGCTTCTGCTGCCGCCCGAGACTTGTACAGACTTGCAAGCACTATGGGCAGGCCGAGAGAAACCATCCACCTTGACACGCGCCTACTGCTAGGATAGAAATACATCCACAACCCGGCCGACCCAACCCGCATAGAATCTCGACTCACCAGAGGAACGAGGTATGGACCGAAAGGACGTGGACGTCGAATATCAAAGGGATCAGATGCGGAAGTAGAGACAGCGGTCAGGTATGTGACCTCACGCAAAGGAGCCCGAACGGCGTCATTCTGATCTGCGAGGAGATAAAAAAGGCAGAAAAGCATTTCTTATGTCATCTGCTCTATCTTCTGAAAGAGGCACACGCTCCAAGGCTTGTAACTGATGGAACATCCGAGTCCCACGACCGATGCGATGGCCCTGGTCATCATAAACCAGTTGGAGAATTTTTGTAAGAATACGGGCTTCTGATAATCCGTGAGGCGCTGATCTAAAACGGTCCGTGCAGCGCGCAAAAGAGGAGGGGGGCATAGTCTATAAAAATGGTCATAGTGTATATACGTGATGATAAGACTCATTCTCTTGACTATATTTGAAGAAAACAGCTTACACGTGCTTAATAGCTTTGTACAGCTTTTGGTCGGAAGGAGTGCGGAATTGCTTGGCCCGACAGATACATGCCGTTCAAATACACGGATAGAGGATGTTCCTTTAAGCCTAATAGGGCGGAACTGAAGCCTAACATCCGTCCATTTGGGGGGTCACCACTGTGCTTTCATCGACATTTCGAGTAGATTGGGCAGCAGGATGCGCTTCGAGAGCATGCCGCCTCTGTAAAGTTGTGAGCAGTTAAGAGGGGGTTGTTTGATCGCGCCAGGAGCAGTTTGCACAACAAGAAGATTACAGTACGCACTGTTGAAAGTACTGCTCGGAGTAGAAGTCTTCAACATATTTAGGTGAGTAGGTAGAGGGGGGGACCTCAGCGTGACTGTCACCCGCGAGCGCATGAGCACACCCAATTGATCATTTGTGATATTAGTTAGGCTCAGTAAGAAACGATGGCACCGCAACATGCGAGGTGAGAAATCCTGAATCATGTGATGAAGAGCCCCAGAAAAAGTAGAGACATATGAAGAAGGAGGCTTTATAATAGACTGAACCAAAGCACTGTTCGGAATAAAAATCGAGACTGAGCCCCCTCAGGATGTGATTCATACACGTACAGCGCTTGAAGGATGCCCGTGATCACGAAACTGTTCTCGTTTTGTTTGTCTTGACAAGGACGGGAGGGGAGGGAAAATGTAATGCAACACGACGAGAACCAATTAAAGTAAGCAGTGATGGCGAGAGGATACTCAAACTGTGAACAGCCCGGGAGGCATAACCCGCAACTTGAGCTGCAGAGTCAAGATGATGCGTATGAAGGACAATGCAGATGGGCACATCCGACGAAGGCGATGACGACAATTCCAAAGCCAGCAGAAGGACACAGTTGCCAAGCACGAAGGAAGAATCGCCAAGACCGAGCCGCGAATATGAACCTTCAGAGGTCAATTGCTAAGATGACTACGATTATCGAGGATGAGGTGCGCAAGATTTCCCGTGGGTAGTACGCCATGTCCGACCTGGGGGTAGCGGAATAGAACACGGTGGCCTATCCCAGGATTGGCTGGAAATAGACAGGGACGGCGTTGTCGAATTCTATTGAGCAAGATCGAGGCATTTATGATAGCGCCGCATCTTGAGCCAGGATAATTGCTGAAAGAACCAGGCGATTAGTGGAGTCATCAGACGAATTATGCTGGACGGACGCCGATGTTGACGCGCAAGAATGGCGGAGGCAGAAGCCCCATCGCCATCAATACTTGAGATTCAGAAGCCGGGCCGAGGCTCTGCTGGAGGGATACTTGGTTGTAGTAGATTATTGGGGACGGGTGGATCACGACGTTATCGTGCCTCAATTGCAAACCTCTCAGCGACAAGCGCAATGAGCAAGACTCTGAGCTTCCGTTCTTGGATATGTACGGACGGACGGCTGAAACTAATGCCACCACCTTGGAGAAGTTGGAACAGGTTATTCTCTGGAAGAGGTCGACAAAATACCCGAGCAAACGATTTATACAAAGAGCAACATTGGGAAAAGGACCAGGAGGATAGGAACCTTATATAGGCTCCATGGCTGAGAAGACGCAACATCATGACCTGAGGAATGAGACTAGGAGACACCCGTTTGCGCGCCAGGATTTGCAAAGAGGTACGGAGCCGTTGATAGGTAGTGGCAATTGATGTGATATTCTGAGGGTACATTGGATAGTCAACTCCTAGACTATGAAAGGTTTGTTGAATTTGAATTGGGACAGGCAATTCACTCCAACAACACTCCACCAGCTTAATGCATGGAGAACAAGAAATTTCGGAGCAGGGGAGGGGAAAACTAGAATAGTGACGCGGAGCTTCTTAATGCAATTGATAAATTAAACTCAAGAGCATACACAGAGACAAGGGCAGCTATACGCTGGAGACCGGCGATAGTGCTCGCCTGAGATTGAAGATCATCAGCGTATAGAATTGATCCGGATCCGCGGCAAACTACATTAAGAGAAATTAGAAGACAGACAGCCACTTGAGAGGACTGTGAATATTTCCTTGCCCGGTACCTTGCTCCGGCGAGGAGGCAAAAGGCAAAAGCTTGTCAATTCCATTCTTGTCCATGGTATCTAACACAATGATGAAACGGATTATTGAGTGACCTCCAAAGTCAATGGCCACTAGCAATTCTGTAAGTTCTTTGAGAACGCCAAGGCGTTGTAAACAAAAATAAATGAGCGGTACTTTCATAAGCTTGATAGGACTTTAGGACAGAGCCTTTCTTCGAGGAGGACTTTGGTATCAGAACAAGCCACTTCCACAACCATGAATAAGGAATGGTGCGGTCATCTAGAGAATGTTGAGACAAACATATGCCAGCCGGAGTACCTTCAAGCGGCCGATGTTTTGATTGGATATCATGCAACCCCGAGGGACCGCCAGCTAAACGACCGTTATTGGAAAGAATGAACTGAAAAAATTTGTCAAATGACGGGAAGCTGAGCAGTAGAGGCTGAAACTCAGAATAAACTAAGTCATGGGACGAATTCACCCTAGCAGTTAATCATGGATCTCGATTATCGTCATTTCCAATCTAAGCCTTTTGCAGTTCCTGATTTTCATACTGGTGATCTCACCTGGAAGACAATCATGTCTGAGTGGTCTAACCCAAGTATGTCTTTTGAAAAAACTCATTTATGAGTATTGTGAGCCCTTTGAGCGAAGGCATTCGTTCTTGGCCATACCGCTCTGTCCTGATCCTTCACGATACTTGCTAAGAAATCTTACCAAAGATTACTTAGCGATTCTCGGGAAGGATCAAAACAGATCGGTATGGTCAAGGACAAATGCCTTCGTTTGAAGGTCTCAAAAAGCTCGGATATGAGGAGTGTCTTCCAAAGGTGAGGTCACCAGTATGAGAATCAGGAGCTGACGAAGACATGGATTGGAAATGACGACAAAAGGGATCCGTAATCAACGTGTGGACCTCTCCTGGGGTGAATGGCATAACCAGACCAAAATCAAGACAATCTAGAGGAGTTGAGTTTGAATGCTCCCCCATGAGAAAGTAAATCATATGAACATCGATGTCGACCCGAGATATCGTGTTCCTCTCGAACACAAACATGTGAGCGCAGCGAGCACCTTTTGTTCGCTACAGCGGAGCGCATTGCGAACGCGCCCAAAATTCCGGACAGCCGCCTGAACAAGAGTGGCGACTTAAGAAGTCTAGTGTATGCCTTTCTTCTGGTGAGAAATCACATACCAAAAGTACTATATCCGGAGAACCATTGTCCTACTCCCCATTTTGTCGACGATACGGACCCAGTCAGCGATTATGTTGGAAGTCCCTGAGTAATACTCAAGGGGCGTGTGCAATGGAACGACATGACATAATGATGTGACCACATCAACAAGATGATTTTGAATTTCCTAGAGTGCCTGGGGTTGAGCTTGCTAACCAGCACATAACGGACTCCGGTAATCCATCATTTGATCACAAGATTTTTTTCTTCCGTTTCACAGGAGCGGCCGGGAGAGTTAGAGTCGTAAGTGCTTTCAAATGTTGATCAGTCAAAGAAGGAACAAGAGAAACGGTAGGGAGGACAGAAAGAAGGCAATCTGGTACGCAGGGAGTTGAGGTTTAGAAGGTTCATGAACCAGGGGGACTGCAGCTGCTCAGACGTGATGGGGACGATGCTAACAGAGGGCGATGATCCGAGAGTCCGACCCAGCCGAAACAAATGCTGACGATGTAACTGTTGATACAAAGCAAGGGACTTAAAATAAATACATACTAATCCAAATCACAGCCGAATGAGAGACGAGCAGAGGGTCGGGTGATTGCAAGGCCGAGATCAGTAAGATTGGCTCGCCGAGAGCGCCAGCCCCATCCCGGACCCAGGACTGAATGGGGGAGCGTAACTTCCACCAGGTACTGTTGTGGTGCCGTTGAAGTCCCCCCCAAATAACATGATTGCCGGGATGGGACATGTGCAGCAAAGCAAGGGAGCAAATGGCCTGGCGGATATAATTAAGAGGAGATTAAGTGCCTTCGAAAGTAAAGAATTTGAGATTAACTTCATCTTCTTGGACTCTAGTAAAGGATCGGGCCAGTACACACTTGCGAGGAGTAAAAAAATTTGGAGAGAATCAATTAGACAGAGTTGCAAGGTCATAAGAGTATTTAAGAAAGTTGTCTCAATGGGTCATTGATGGTAAAACAATTTCCACCAACACCACAATACGGGCATAAATCAAAACAAATACATTCACAGAGTGATGAAGCATACCAATGACGAGCTTAGTCAGTTGAAAGCCTTCCATAAAATAGACATTACAAAAAATGATCTGACGAAGACAGTCCTCCCACACCAAAGCCAAACATGTCAGGAATTTGACGCAGAAGAGAATCAAGCAATGAGGCGCCAAAATTTTGCCGAGGAAGCAAGATAGGATCCAAGGTTGGATAATACGGAATAAGTTGAAAACCGTCAGATTGAACAGCGATTTGACCAAAGACAATAAAACAGGAGCCAAGTACGTAGCCGCCATGACAAAATAGGATGATATTAGGCTTAGGAGAACGAGGAGGCAATGTGGAAGTTGGAACATAAACAGGTACCTCGTAACTGTATTGGTTACGCGGTCAGGAACGAGAATGGGACCACCACAAGTCCCCGCCAACGGGCAAAACATAACAGGATGAATCCTTGGAAAGCAGCGACGTTGGTAGAGCCTAAGAGACTGGGAACGCGAGGAAGAAATAGACCAATGACGAATGAGGAAGACCCAGTGCGAGCAGAGAAAGAAATATTGCAAATATTGTATTCGTTGACCAAATCTTTAGGGATGCACCATTAGCAAATCCAGTGAGTGAACAAGAAGTCGTCAAGCCTCTTTCCATAGGCTGAGGAGAAACGTGCTCAAGAGCGCGGTGAGGCACAATAGGGGGCTACCGGTGAAGGTAAATTCAGAAAGCCCAGCTAGGGATCGCCCACCAAGGGAGGGACACAGAAGCTGCGATCTTTGAGATCCCGTGTATCGTCGCTGTGCAAAGGTGAAGTCGAAAGAGACACAGGAACGAACGGAGGGCGATGAGTCAGCTCCGGCATAACAGGAGGTAAAGATATGACGAAATTGAACTCCTCTAAGTCTTGATTTTGCGAAGGGGTGGGCGACGGCAAGGATGAGATAGTTGACTGCCCAAAGGAGCGAGCTGAAGAAAGGCCGTCTAAGCAACCACTCCAGACAAAAAAAATCAGGCGTTAAATAAATGAGATGACAACTCAGCACCAGATAACTTGATGGAAGAAGACATGACGACGACATGGTCAGACGAAGCTAAGTCACAAGCTGAAAGAACAGCAGAGTTCAAATCAGGAGGGCTGGTATTGCAGAGAAAATATCTTAAAAATCGTTAAGAGGGATTTCGTCATTACAATCAGAAAAATCTAGTGTGATGGCCGAACTATCAGCGCAATATTGAAGCTGTTGAGAAGAAAGCCATAACGATGAAAGTGAATATGAGGTGGAGATGAAGTATTAGGCCGCACAACAGAGGAATCGGGAAAAACTCGATCGGGAAGGAGACTTTCAATTCAGCGTCTTTACACCCCCGTCTAACTGGGATATGGGATAAAAATGAGTATCCACAAGGAAATCCACCCGTGATGAACGTTTCGGAATGCCACAAAGGTCGCCCGTGGAAAAAGCGAGAAGCGGTGAGGAATCCGACGATATTGACGGCCAGGGCAACGCTTCTTAGGCGGGCAAAGAATCGTGTAAGAGATGACATAGCGAGATGCGACCATGCCTTCAGGTAAAGCGGAAATCGTCTCCTCCAAGGCGAGAAAAGAGGAGTCCCCGTAGTGTTGTAAGGGGCTAGGATTCAAAAGCGAGTTTCTCCCGGAGCGCGGAAAAGGCGCGGACAAAAAGGGTTGAGAGACTGTGGCAACAATTTGATAATGATCTTCCTGGCGTCGGCAAAACCGAAGGTTGGATTTATGGCCATCACGACAGTTCTGAAGAAACACTTCAACTCAGGCAAGGTCGGACGGAATGAGAAATAAGACAGCCATTTGGAAAACAAAGATTCCATCAGGGTCACTCGCATAATAAAATTCACGAGGCGCAAAAAGCTCCAGTTTAAAAAGAGTAGGGGATTCAAAAATGACCGTAGGAGGGCTCGGGATCCAAGAAGTGAGCAACCATCTAGAATAACGTAGTGAGTCTATAACCCATTTCAAAGAGAACCAATGACCACCCCTCACCTATCAAAACTACTTATGAATCCTAGAAGTATATTGCATGACTCGATTGGCTAAAATGGTGCAAAACCATGAAGTCTAAGGTACTGGTAGGTAGACGACTGTCCACACCCGCCTGCCTAAGCAAATCAGCAGTAATATCTGTCTCATACCGACGAAGAATATGCTGCCGCGTAGGTTTATCCAGCGTGGTAGGAACAAGATCACGCCAATAAGAAAGGCCATAACTAGTATAGATTTGCCCACCAGCCGGAATCGGCACAAGACAGCCGAAGACGACGACGGAGATAAACTATATGACAGTTGATCCGACGTGCATCCAAGTGCTCATGAATATATCTCCCATAGCGGAAGGCCAGATTCTGGGAATCCACCACCCAGTTATTGCAATAATTGCTATAATGCTGGGAAGTTTGAGCAGCATTATTAGGACTTAAACTCGATCGTGCGACAGATAACCAGATCTTCCGGGCTCCAGACAATGGAGCGCAAAGCCGAAAAGTGACAGGAAAGTAGATCGTAGTACAGGCAATAAGAACATCACCTTGAAAGTCAATATCAGTTGGAGCTATTCCAACCTGAGGAAACCGAGAGGACGGAATCCCTGGAATGAAACAAAGTTCCGAGAGCGGGCGATCTGGACAGGGTATATCGGCTAATACAGAACAACTGGAAAAGTAACTATGCGAAGATGCAAAAGCAAAATTATTGTTGCCCAAAAGGACAGGAGTTGTCGGAGTGAGGGTGAGATTAACTAGGAGTTCAATTTGATTATCCCTAAGTCGTGAGTGAATTCTCAAATCACACGCACAAGCGCGGAGAGAACCCATAGGGCCAGGAGGAAATCTTAGGAGCACCGCATCCACATGAATATGAACGGGATTAACGCCACTACGACCCGCTTGGATCATAAAATCTCGTTGGGGTAATTGAACAAGCCCCGGGGCCCCGGGATCACGGAGCTTAGAGCGAAAGTTTTCCAATATTATGGCGAAAGTCAAACCTCAACGGAATCGATCAGAAACGAGCTGTTTAGAGGTGCCTCCGAGCCTTCAACGGAATATAGTAAGGGTTGCAAGAAAAGAACCAACAAAGAGAATGTAATCGTGTACGTTTCTTCAACTCGAGATTCCAGATGGGAAGTTTTGTATTAAGCCGATTGATCAACTGGCGAATCATCCAAAATGGGCCAATAAGGACTCAATTGGATTCGAGCGTCAATAAGGACTCAATTGGATTCGAGCGTCCATATGGAAGCGAGGATTCAATTGTTTCAAGATGCTGGCTGAAAACAGCTTTGTATAAAAAAACTAGAGTGAAAAGAGCTAAGCCTTCGTCCAACTTGCCATGGTTGTCATCGGCGTCATTAATATCTCCAATACGAGCTTTAAACTAGGATTTGCGTTTAGCCGGACCTTAGGTTTCTGTCATAATCAGACAGAAATTGAGCTTACTCGGGACACCTTACGCTTTTGCGTACAGGTTAAATAGAAAAAATAACTCGCTCAGGACTAAAATTTATTTAAATTTGCAAACTGATCGAGAAATCAAAAATTAAGATTGGCATGAACCATCTCCGATTCAATTATTAAAACAATATCCTAGCTTAAATTATAGTGTTTGCATGCAATCTAATCAATTGAAGCACCTCTATGAGCGGGTGGTGGGTCATCGAAGATATAGTGGGGGTGGACATTAAAAAAAACTCCCTGTCCCAAACAACATCTTGAGCAACGAACGGTTCTGGCTGTCGTGAGTTTGCTTGCAAAAATCAATTGCATCAGTATATACGTATCCAGCTTGCTGATGGGCTGCTCCGCTCGCCCTTTCAATGGTGGGGGTTTCGACTCATCTGGTCCAGCGTCTAGATAGCAGATTTCCCAAGTCGGGTCTTGCTGCTGGAAATCCTCCCAGTTGATTCGGTCAAACGTTGGTGCTGTTAGTGATGCAACAAAGGCTGTATTGGGTGCATGTGTAGTTGGGCGCGCGTGGTCTTGAGAATGGCAACCGTTCATTGGATTGGAAGTGACAGGGTGTAAATGCTATTCGAGCAAATTTCATAGCAGGTGGAGTCTAAGAAGGGCAGTAATGCTACCCACCCTAATGCTTCCCCTTCAATTGTAAGCTCTCCTCTGTACTTTTTACTTTTAACTGCCCCATAAAATTTTGGCTCGTCAGGATTAGAACGAACCCGATCATGGTGTTCGCTCCGAAATCGATCCGTGTGTCGATAGATTGCTTGGTATACCCACGCCAGTAATGGTCGCAGGCCGCGATTGTTGCATGCTGCTGTTGTGCGAGGATGAATTCTTACGAAGTCTTGAATTATCCGCCATAATCGCAGCGGAATTCCATAGAAAATTTCATGGCGTCCATTGTTCGAAATGAGCAGGGCCATAGCCTGCATACGGGCCCGGGGGCATGTCCCCTGCGGACCACATCTGATTTGGATATTTTTAGGGCATCGACTGACCAGGGTCTGTGGGAGCGTTCAAGAAGTTTAGTACTTTCCTCCACATGATATCTAGTTATCGTTGAAGACGGAAGAATAGAGCGTCCGCTTCACTCTCTGTGCGACCGTCAAGATTTGTATAGGGAGGAGGAGTTGTCGATGTACCGTTTTGATGTCAGATATTGAACTCTCATCGCCTGTTGAAATAAATTTTAGGGGATCGTTCACGAAGAAAGTTTCCCTACTACCCTTCCAAGGTGATTGAACTTTCTTTTGCTTATGATGATTTGCGGCTGCTCTATTTTTACTTCTCGTGAGAATCGGGTGCAAACACTCAGGGAGATGCGTGGCTCACAGCTTATGCAGGTAGAGCCTCATCTCCCCCGTTGGTAAGACCTTTTCTTACAATTTTTGCGGTCCGCGTGCACTTTCTAAACGGTCTTCTACTAAACTCGCGTAGTCAACGTGAGAAACTGCCTCGTAAGAGGCTCGAGACAAGATGGCATTATTTTACCGAGAACTCTTAACCGGCTCCTTGTACACCTGTGACGTGACACAAAAAGTTATGATAATATCTTTTGAACGTGTGCGCATCCGGGGCTCCAGCAGGCCCGTAGACGCTCGGATGCAGAACTAGCCCCTTACCCGCTTGTCACGGATCTGGAAACCTCATTACTGGTCCAATCTGTACTACAAGTCTTCCGCTGGAACTGGAATTCTAAACAAATCTCTCTTGGTGCGATGCGGTCCCCATAAACGTTAACAGATATTTGACACGTCGGGTAGACGCCATTGGGAGTCCCGTCGACAAGCACAGTGCCTACATGAGGTTAGTACCACTGATGGACTTTTTCACAGTTGTCTATTATCTTGCGCGCTCCTCAAAGTTCAAGCCTTATCGACCCTCTACTGCAACCCGTGAATAAAAAACCTAAAGTCTTTATTAGGTCGCGTTTGAAAAGAGGCAAAGCCTCATACTGTTGGAACCCGAGCTGTTGTAAAGTGATTCAAATAATGGATGCTTGCGGTAGTGTGTGTTCTTCCTACCGAGAATGACAAAGATCAACGATCCCTATTTACAGGTGGATCAGACAAGAAAGTTCTAGGGACGGCAGGCTGGGGGCCAATATAACTTGTCCAGGCACCAGCGCCGATTTCTTGTGTGGGGCCCATTCATCTCGGCCCTCTCGGACCCACAGTGGCTGGATGCTGCGAAGCCAACTAACAACGAGGCACCGGTGTTGGCGATTCAAAAGAATGCACGACGACGAGCCACATTTCTTCAGCCTCATCACGGATAGCGACTACCATTGAGTTAAACTTTAGCTTCTCGATCAATTAAACCGCGTTGCAATCTTGCACAAGGTATCCCTTTCCTGGACGCCTTACCACACTAAAGCGGTTGCTAAACGGAATGCCGAGGCGAATCTACTGTCTGTTGAGGTTCACAGGAACAACCTAAGATATCTTTTTACTAAATAAAGCACTTCATCTTCCCGTGGTAGTTATTCTTCGGGGATCCCTGTACCTCGCCTCAGGCGGACTTCTCCCATACGGAGATCCCGAATTCCCCCGCTGATTCCGAGGCAGCCGTGAGCGTAGCGGGAGGCGCTATGAATTTCTGTCCGGAAGCATAGATCCTCTCTTTGTTTCAGCGGCCCTCCCACGCGGGACATTTATGCAGGTGCTGACTAGTACGAGGAGGAGTACGGCACCGAGTGCATTCTCCCGCGGAACCCTTACTCGGCCAAGCAACGGCACCACTGGCTAAATGGGGGAGGTTGATGCTTCCAAAACCTAAATTGTTAACAGGTACTAATTAGCGCTGTCACTCTGTTCTATACCTCATTCGTCCTCTGTTCTGTTGTTCGTAACATCATAAAGAATCGCGATGATGAATTTTCGTACGTCCTTCATCGGTGGCACAGTTAAAACCAGGCTTTAGTTGTGACCGCTATAGCCACACACCATGCTACAGCCACTAGTACTATAGACACTAGCCTAGACTGGGGCTGACTAAGCCTGTGCTTCGGGCGGTGAATATACTCCAGCGACTAAAACAAGTAGTAGGAGACTGAGCGCTACTAGCTAGCCTACACCACTCGGTGTCTATAACTCGCTCTCTTTACTGTCGGTGTGCCACCACTTCCTAGTTATTTGGATGCAGTGGGCGACTGTTCATGTGCACACTATAGAGGGCTTCTTCGAGCGAATGCATTTTTCTCCTCCTCTCCTTGGTGCTGGTCGGAGACCTCGCCTTCGTTTTAGGAGTTATTAGCTAGCAGTTGTGCAGGGCCTCTCGTCGCTCTCCGTTAATGTAGTTGTACTTCGGACTCTACATGGCTGAAAGGAGTATGATAAGATTTTCGTCCTACCCGGCGAAATTACTTCTTGTCATCCGAGATTGGTGACATCGCACAGAAGCAACTAGAATAATTGCAGGATGCATTTCACGCGATTCGAAAATATACACTCCCTCCCCACTGAAACAATATAACTTGTATTAATTTAAAGGATATTCTACTCCTTATTTTATCGAAGCAGACCGTTATTGACAATGGTAACCACCTCACCACTTGAGCGAACGTTATGTATGCATTCATTCCGTCATTCTCAAGTGGCATAGGAGATTCGTATATTTGGCCTACGAGATACTATATAAATCAGGTGGTCTTGAAAGTTGTCGCGTTGAATTATTAATACATAGTCGACTGCTTCATTATATACCTATTTGAGGGGAAAATAGTAAACCGTTTCGAGAAGTTATTGCGAATCCGTTCATTTAGAATATAAGAGCTAATTACGCACATGAATTCATCACTTGATATTTCACCGTCTTGATCTCTGTCAAATTCGTCGATCATCGCCTGAAGTTCCTCTTCACTTAAATTCTCTCCAAGTTCTCGCGCAACCCTCTTCATGTTCCTCAAGCTAATCCGACCGGTGCGATCATCATCAAATAGCTAATGAAAAAAATACTGAATATATAGACAGCAGAAATATTCATTATATTACCTGAAAAGCCTTGAGAATTTCCTCTTCTGGATCTCTTTCTGCATATTTATCGCTCACTGACGCGCATCATCGATGGGCATTATACAAAAAGTATTAAAAGCCGGTATCTTACTTATTTCTTGGAATAAATCATAATCAACTGCTCCAGCATTGTTGGGATCGACGTCGTGAACCATTCTAACCACTTCAGGTTTTTTAACATCGAATCCTAAAGCCCGCATGAGAACCTAGCAATAAAATAATTCGCTATTCATTTAAATAATTAAAATAAATATATACTTTCAATTCATGTAAATCAATAGTTCCAGTTTTGTCAGCATCAAATAAATCAAATGCTTCCCTCAATTCCTGTTTCTGGTCTTCGGACAAATCCGGTTTTGCGTTCTAAATAAATTGGAGATAAGAGAGAATTACTCGAAAATTTAAGTACTAAGTCTATCGACCTTTCGAACACTGCTCTTAGACCTTGACATTTTATCGAACTTACGAACGTAAATAACGCTTCACAATTTTTTTTTGAATTCTCTGTGACAATGGCCGACGCCCACGTCACCAGCTAAGTTGGATTTTCACACCATTATATTTCGATGTCAGGCGAGAGGCGAAACAGCTTCCTACGATTGCTATCGAGAGATATATATAATAAAAGTAAGCGTCCACCACCTCAAGCTGTTCCGGCGCCAACCACGACGGCTACCAACCCCACCGGCGGCGCGAGTATTGAGTCGGCAGGAACTTCTGATAATTTGGAAGTCAATAATGCTGCAAATCCGAATGCCATAAAAAAATCTGGCTACCTCGTCAAGATGGCGTCAAAATCGACAAGAAGCTGGAAGAAGAGATATTTTGTTTTAAATGGACAATCTTTGATGTATTACGTGGACCACGTAAACACAGAATATGTTAAAGGAGAGGTTTCATTAAGTGGCGGTGTAGTAGTTGAAGAGAAGGAAAAGAGAGAAACTGGAAGAGCCTTTTGTCTTGGTATTCGAACTGTTGGAGGAAATCAAATGATTATTGCTGCAAAGGATGAAGAAGAAATGAAAGAATGGAAAGAGGCGATCGAGAGCGTAATAACGAGTTGTAACTTACTCTTGAAAGGTTATGCCATTAAAGCTGACACCAGCGGTGACGTTGCAACTTCGATGAAATACTTTATTTTGAACGGAAACACTCTTACTTATCATCAAGACCACGCTCATTCAAATGCGATCCAAGGAATGTTGAAGGTCAATGAAGCAAGTACTCTGAACATCACTGAAGAACCCACTAAAAGTATTGAAATTATGAACGAGAAAGGAAATGAGAGGTAAAAGAATGGTGTTTTCTATAGCTATTGTACATATGTGATAAGATTATTAAATCTTCTTATTTCTGTTTCCCTTTCTCATTTCTCGTTTCCATGCAATGCCTTAGCATCAAACTATTGTTTGACTCGACTACGAGCGACTTCGTGGCGTGGAAAGCCGCATTATTGAAACTGACAGACAAAACACTGGATGCCAGTGCCCAGCCGGACGCGATTCGCATCCAGAAAGCGTTAGAGAAGTGCGTGAAGCAAGGCGTCCTCAAGAAGAGACCGATTAAAGGCGGAGATGTTTGGGATGAGCGTTATTTCATTCTCACGCAGGATGAAATGATCGTATTGGAGAAACCAGACTCGACTCGTAAGATATTGGAGACCTACCGTATCCATCCGAGCTGCAGCGTCTTCGAAACCAATCTTGGAGCCTTCGCCTTCGAGCTTGTCACTTCGGAAAAGGTACTCCATGTGCTCTCCAACTCCAAGGAGAGCACTGCGCAGTGGATCATCGCGCTTCGAGATGTGATCAGCCACAGTCAACCGGAACCAAATGACCCGTTACTGAAGGCGGCGCTGACCAAGTTGAACGAAGACGTGTACTACACTGTGGAGTTCCGAGAAGATAAGCCTTTGGGAGTAGTGCTCGAGCGCACAGGGGAGTGGGCAGTCGTGAAGCTGTCCAATTACAGGGACACCAATGTGTATATCGGCTCTGCTCTGATGGAGATTAACGACGTCAATGTATCGCTACTGAACTACCAACAGACCATCGAGAAGCTGAAGAACTGGCGGCCGCCACTCAAGCTAGGGTTCCGGAAAGCCCCACATAAGGCGGGTTACCTGATGAAGCAGGCGCGTAGTTCTCGCGGAGGCGCTCGTAAGGTCTGGAAGCAGCGGTTGTTCATCCTGGACGAGGGACGCTTGATGTACAAGGAGAGCGATGCCCCGGAAGCTCCCTTGAAGGGTGATGTCCCGCTGATGGGCAGCGCCGTTTCCCTGGTCGCAGAGAGCGAAACGGGGAAGCCCTTCTGTTTCCGTATGGTGTCGGGTGTGACTTGTCTGATCATGAACGCCGCCTCAGCAGAGGACATGATGGATTGGGCATCGACGCTGTACCACGCGATCGCCATCGCGAACGGAGGAGCGCACTTACTGGCGAT
>VKHC01000011.1:0-34064 GCA_015143735.1 Synura sp. LO234KE | reverse complement strand
TATGATCGGTATGATCATTGCGCTTGAACTTTGAAGGTCGGTCCATCTAAGTTGGTCTGACTACGCACGATATCTTTATATAATAAATTAAGTTAAGGCTACGATTTCGTTCAATTAAATCAAGACTTACTTCTTGTGAACCTAGCTAATTCCAAACAGAGATACGATAACTGCCTTATTCCAACAGGTACCAGTTCATGTAATGAACTAGATATATATGGAGAGGTGAATTATAGATGTGAATTATAGATCATAAACGTTCTGGTCCGTTAATAGCACGGAGGGTCAGAGATGTCAGAACGGTGTGAAGCACCAATTGTGCCGAAAGACGAACTCTGAGGTAGGCAGAAGGTAGTAACCCTACAGACTAGTGAGATAAGGCGCATAATGGTGACCAGAGGCGGTAAATGAGTCAAATCTAGCCCGAAGGTTTTATTTATGTAACTAGCGATGCAAATCTGCTCTTTTGACCAAAGACTTTGGAAACCAAAACGCGACTACTATGGAGCCCAGGGAGTGGCTCGGGAGGAGATGATGTCAGACAACAGAGAGCCCAGACTATGAGAAGGAACCCCATGCCGCATTACAAGATACTTCATCATACCTATAAGCAAATTTTTCGTTATTCGCCTACACTTGGACAAGAAATCATCATGGGTAAGCTTCCAGGATTACCGTGGCAACCTCGGAACCGAGATAGGACAGTCAGTGCTACTGTTCGATAAGTTTTGCTTTCACACACTCATACGAGGCCCAAACAACACGCCCGCGCATCAACTTGATTCCCGATCCCTTAGTGACCCAAATGTCGAATGTTTGTTTTTACTAGAGCTTTTGTATAGACAAAATTTTAGTCAAACACTGGGCAATCGGCGGGAGTAGAAAAAACTTCGATGCAAATCGGTACGACAGCAACTTCAATACGGTAAAACTTTCGCAGATACTATGTTACTTCCCTCCTTTGATATTCTTTCATTCCACTCACCACTCCAGGATACTAAGAAATTGTACTTCTGCCCCTGAGCTTTCTAAACTATAGGTTTCGAAATTGTATTGCTCATTCACGGTATCATTCAAGCAAGAATAAAAATTGAGCCATGCAAAATATAAGCAAGCGCCCTTAGAATCATGTTCACGTCGAGTGGCGAGATGGTGGTGTTTCCAGCACCTACTAGCTAAATGAGCGAGTGGTAGCTCGCCCCGCACCCCCGCCCACCTCTATGACAGTAATTGTTGCTTCAAGCTATCATGACGACACTCCTGCCTAATTATCAGTTTGTAAACGATGTAATATTGTTCGCTATTGCAGTAATTGTAAAATTTCGACCGATACAGGAGCGAGACTGCGTATTAGTAGTAGCTAGTAATAGTACCACCACGACATCATGTAATGCTACTATCATGACCATGCACTAGTAGCTACTAGACGAAATAGTAAGGATAAGAATCAGTGCGCCAATACACCGCCCTAAGTACAGGATAATATCCTCTTCATGATCAATAAGTCCAAATCTTCTCAAAAATATAAAATTATTACAAGGATAACAAAGCAGGCGACTAATCGATCTTGTAAGACGCGAACTCTCCATCCCAACGCCTCCTCCTCCTCCTCCTCCCCTTCCTCTTCTTGCATTTCGTTGACGAGTTACATTAAAGACGATTCGAATGAAGAGCTCTCGATGTTTTCCGAATGGTACTTAGGAAATCCTACGCATCGTATGAGGAAGGAGAATAAAAGATTTGAAATAGTAGCGGATTGGTGTTTAGATGACGGTAGCAGTTCATTTGATGAAGTAGATATCGATATGAATTAAAGTTAGAGCAGTAATTTTTTTAAGAAACAAGAAAAGAAAAGAAAAGCGCGTGGGATTACGACATTATCAAGTCGAATTTGAATTGAATTTGAAGTGAGGATATGACGATGATAACCTAACTTACATGAAATTCTGGGTACGTGAGCTCTAGAGGGTGATTCTTTATTTGACCGTTAATAGAGTCTTTTATTTGAAGATTGATCATTATAAATGGAGTCATGATAGAATCACAGTTATTGGATGCGACTGTAACCCCCGTTCGCCATTTAATGCCTACCAATTTACCGGCCTGATGTACTGAATATGGTTAGATTGAGCTTAAATTTGAATTGATTTAAGAAATACTTGATTAAGAATGGCATCCTGATTAGAGTTTAGACTCCTCGCTGATTCGTAACATCTAACCAAAATGTCTATCGCTGGTTGAGATAGGGTAGTGACGCTTTTTAGGATTGATTCGTATTCATTCACAGGCAGAGATTCAGATTTGAAAAATGCCTGAGCAATAAAAGATAGCCCTGCTCGTAACGTAGAATGATCGAGCGAAGAAGAATTATTAATTCGATGTTCTTCCACTTTCGTATTCACGGCCCTATTAGATTGAAAAACCAATACTGCCTTCAAAGATATGTTAGATTCTTTCGTCTAAAAATGAATACATTTACCATTTCTTCAAGCGATTTTTTCTCATTTTCTACAACCCTATTTAAAATTTGACAAAAACGAGAAAATCCTGCGGCAATATCAATAACGATGATGATAAATGAAATGAAATAAAAATATGCCTGGAGCAGAATTGAGTATCAGAGATTCAAAGGAAGGCATATATAAATTGTTATTCTAATGCATTTGTCTTCCGGCTTCTATATAATTCCAATTCCGTACCTATTCCCAAAATACAATAATGACACTAACTGAAAGGAGGTTATTCTTTTCATGACCAAACGTAAAAAACGAGAATATGTTGATCGATTCGAGACGTTATCTTCTTCTAGCAAGCGACCCAATTTTTGCTTAGGATTAAGAGCCCAAGATATTTCGATAAACGAAAATAAGTCCCTGAGGAAATTCAGCTACAAGTTATCAATGGATGATGACAATTACTTAATAGCTTACGTTTTACCAAATAGCATATGTGTTCTTTTTGTTCCTCCGAGTATTGAAGCTGTTTCTGTGGTTTATAACGTGGATACTCCTGGTGTTTCCGGTAAGAAAAAGCGTGGTGCTTATATATTGAAAGCAGGATCAAAATTTATGACTTTAACAAACACGGAGGGTAATCAAATTGAACTCGTAACTCCAATCGGAGGCCAGCTACTTGAAGTGAATGAATCACTGATGGTCAGTCCAGTATTATTATCAAATCGAGAGCTAAGTGTAGGATACGCGGGTGTCTTGTTACCAGATACATCGCTTCCGACGCCTGGGAATGATCACTATTGGGAATTATTGCAAAAAGGCTTGGCGAAATCTCCAGGTACATGCTTCGCCTATCAGAAGGGATGTTGTCGTCGTGGAAGTAGTTGTCGGTTCTCTCACGTCAGCGTCGATTGTATAAATTCAGACCTCCTTATTGAAAATCGTGATAGCGAACACTAAAGTTTTAGGTATATTTAATATGAATCGGTTTTAACGTCGAGAAAGTCATATCGAAGACGGACTTTTTGTCAATTTCGAAACCCATCGAATCGGTCCGATTGGAACCTTCCCCACCATCCTCCTAGTTAACCCGCATAGGAAAGTGCTTCCAAGGTACATTTAGGAACGCCCCATTGTTAAAAGTCGGATTTACAAATAGTTACGTGAATTCTCTTGCCTATTGGTTATTCTCAAGACTGAATTCCTCCGTATCTCTAGAATTAGCTTCTCTCTGGCTGCGAGATGCTTAAGTGTCTATTGTTGATTAAGGTTTCTAAATTATTTCGTTGGCAGTGTGGAACAATCCTTTCGCATTATTATTCTTCGTTTCTTCCTCCTCGCCGTCGAAATTGAGCGAAGTATCCTCCATCAATCTCCTCCTGTTTATACAGTACGACATTCTTCAACTAGTATTGCCCTGAGGTGTTGTCAGCACAGCCAGTGCTCAAAGCACCAGCAGCAAAATAAGTATAGTATTTGCTACTGTACTGCCATCGTGTCATATAATCAAAACTCGATTGTGTCGTGCTACCTCGTACCTCGATTCTTACCCCGCAGCAAGACGAGAAATCGCTAATCATACACTCATTTAGCACCACAAGAACCACAGCCAAGAAACTCTAGTTTCAGATTTCTTAGGCAGATATTGCGCAAATTGGCACGAGGCATTCTTGCACTGAGGAAGCTCCATGGGGTGCATTTTGCCAAAATTTTTCTAGTTATTTATTATTAAGTGGCAAACATGATCAGCAGACTATGAGGAACCCAGTGGCAAGTCCCGATGCCGAGTAGAGGGCTCCGGATAACTGCACACGGAGGACTGCCTTAAAACGCTTCTATGTCCTCTACTCGAGCGAGGAGAATCTCCACCCGTGCACACGCATCTAGGGGTGGGGAAAGCCCAATCGGACTGGCAGAACAAGCGCAAATGGTATGAGAGTGTAGCGCGGTGGCGAGACATGAAATGAAGTAGGCAAGAGGACAGAACAATGAGCGTGTCGTGACAAGAGGAACGTGACGAAGGGTACTACTAGCTGCTAACGGCGAGCTGCTATTATGCAAGACGACGGATGCCACCGGCGAGAGCTGGGATAGCCCTGTAGGCGGAACGTGAGGCCGGCAAGAGTCCGGAACTACCACCACCGCTGCTGATGCCCAACTATCCAGCACAAAAATAGTATTGGCAGAGACGTCCGTAGGCTAGATCGGGATCGCCGGTGAAGGCTACTGTTGACACAGGGCATTCCCAACACCCTCTGGGGGAGGCAGCCCTGCGCTGACGCCGCGTAGTAAGTGGGAGGCGCTCCTCATCCGGTTGCATGAAGCCTGAGTCCAAGGCCAGTCACGCTTCCTCCACAGGGGAAAATAGTTTGCTTCACAGCAGATTGATAAACTCATTCCTCGAGACCTTCTCCGATGGCTGAATTCTTATGCTCCAGGGAGAAGTGTCCCCACCACTTTCTGGAGCGTAGACTTGGGCTCGCCGAAATGTCTAGTTGTGCAGCAAAAATATTCTTGTGCCCATTTTGAGTCGCCATGGAGAAAGTTCGGAACGTGATAGGCAAATATTGGTTCGAACTTGCTCCACGAGGGACTCAGGTCCGATGCGAATATCGAGAAAGCTTCTTTGAGTTCAAACCTGGTGGAGGTGACCCGAAAGGCAAGGATACTACCAGCCCGCCTTAGGCGCAGATGTCCTTGAAAGGGTTGTCATGCGGGCCGGTATGGAAGTGCTGGGACAGACCCATTGATCGTACTCCTGAAACGACTGGAGTATCATTCGATGAGCTTTCCTTTATCAGAATCGCTCCAAATCGTCTGCTGAAGTATCTTCTGAGAAATGTGCGCTATCTGCAGTAAGTCCGCTAATTTTACCCAATATCCTTGTGCTGAGCGGGCCAACAAAGTCAAGATAAGCTCTTCAGCGGCGAGAAATCAATTATGAGCCTGGAGGATCACCTTGTCAAACACTTCACATGAGCAGGCCTCACCAACAGGCTTCGTACTCCTGGAATTGCTGCTCCGCTACTTGCCGTTAGGAACTAGCCTTCCTTCTATGTCATTTTCTTGCAGGAGATCTCTTCCAATCCAACGAGTCGCTAAAGAATTTTGTTCAGCGTTTATATTTACTGACGGCTCGGCTCTCCAGGATGGGGAGTTGACATCACTTTTTCGGGCACCAGGGGACAGGGCAATATGGGGACCAGACTCTACATCCCCTACAGGACGCGACTGGCTGGGTGCTCGTCGTGCCACCAGCAACACGGGGGAATTCAGCGCCTTCTAGCATGCCCTGGACTGGATCCGGAAGCGGCGCAAATCCCTCGACCCAGCCTCCCCACCGCGCTACGACCTCGTCTCCGACAGTTTCTATTGCTTCAAACTGTTTGCGACCCGCGCCATCAAACCGCGCCAACAAACACATTATCGCTCGCATCAATGCCCTCCTCGACCAGGTAAAGCGCGACAATTCTATCTTTATCTCTTGGACTCCGGCCCACACAAACTCCGACGACCCCTTGGCCCAAGGGAATGCTGCAGCGGACAAGCTCGCGGCTCGGGGGTGTGTGGCCCCCCACCTCTCGACGCAATTCCGACTCCCTGCCCTCGCCTTCCGGAGCTCGGCCTTAGCGGCACCGCTCTCCTCCCGGCCTCGATCGCGGTGTCGGTCTGAGGGGCCCCTGGCGCGCGGCCGGTCGGAGCGCCCTCTCACCCCTCGGCGAGACCCTCGCCTGCCTCCTTTTGACTCCCGCCAACAACCTGTCTCCTGGCGTGCTTTCTTTCTCTCACTCTTTCTGCTCTCCCTGTTCATGATTATAATGGGGACCTGGTGGGTGACTAACTCCTTAGTCCGGGTGTAGCCGTTTTCCCTCTACTCGGTCACGGGGGACTTGCCCTACTAGGGTACATATAGGAGGGTGGTTATTTACAAGTAGGTGCCTTAGGCTATGTTTGACTTCCCTGTTTTGACTGTCATATTCACTACTTAGTAATAAATAACTATTGGATTTTCGGCAAAGAATTTTGTTCGCCGGGCCAGGAGGTACAATGGATCGCAATTGTTGTATTTTCCTGCTGGGGGTGGTCTAACATCTTCTTTCTTCTTGTCCTACAATAACTTTAACATTATGGTATTTCCAGGACTTATCATAAATACATCTCATAAATACTCATCATGGAGCAAAGCAGCATAACGAACAAGAAATTTGTATTCAATTGGCTTCTGCTGCATCTCTAACTCGAACGCACCTTTCTTGCTTACATCAACAAGGAGAAAAAATAAGTAGGTATTAATCATGACGCATCGCCATCATGGCTTCAGATTCTCCTCTCAGAATAGTACTATATACACGGCCGCTATCGCCGCCGCGCCAAAGGGACGTCACCATTTCCCCCAGTATTGGCGACATCAAGCACTTGAAAGTCTATTCCAACTTCCCGCAATTTATCGTAAACTTCCTGACAATTGTAGAAGGCACTTCCTGGTGTCAAGACGCCACCTCGAGGCAGAGCTAAGGCAGAAGTAGAAAACGAATCGCCACGGGAAGCAAGGGTAGCGGAAGTACGATCGGATTCTTGAAGTGCTTTCTCTGGTCCAATACGATTGGTAAGCACAAGTTTAGCTAACGCGACTAGGATGGCAGGAGTAGCGACATATCCGGGTTCGGGTCCTGTTACTCTTGTAACGACATTCTTGGTGGTGCGCCCTGCAGTGCTCCCTTCAGGCGGGGCCTCAGTCCCCCGCGAGTAAAATGTCATATCGAACGAGGTCCCTTCGAGTTGATCCTGCGTAGGTCCTTCATGCGAAAATACTCCGTTTGTAAAAAGCTTTGGATATTTAAGTAATACCGATCGACCAAGAGAGAAATTGCAGAGAAACTGGAAAATAGAACCGTAGAATAGAAAGCGGACACTGTTGTATAACGACCCCAACGTGAAATAAGCTGCATATTGAGGCCATGTGGTCTCTTGAATTAAAACAGATAGGTTCCGCTGAGTGGATCGGACAACCGCGGCATCTGCCCCCATGAATGGAAACGCGTACTTCTTGGATGCAGAGTGGTAGAAGAGCCCGTCATTGCGTTTAAGTTTCTCTCCGATATTGATTATTTTCGGAAGGTGATATTTCTGTTGTATTTCTGATCGAAGCTTTTGTAGAGAGCTTTTGTCTCCAATACCATGTACAGCGGATTCGTAGGTTGTATAATGCCCCCCAAGCCCACCACTGCCGGAGTGAACTGTAAGAAAGCTCTCGATATGGCGACAACAATTCGGGGCATAATTTCTCATCGTAAATAAAAAACCCAAATCAGCAGGAACTGAGTCAAATGCACACGCGTGAATAACTAAAACCTGCGCAGCCTTCGCTGTATCGTCGTATTTGAGGTACATCTCTTCTATAAACTTTGGCTCCCCACAAATATCCATATAATCACACTTTGCTTCAATAGCAGCACGCACTACAGGCTCGCCAAAAAAACGATAAGGGCCAACGCAATTCAAGACCAATCGAGCCTTCGAAAATATTTCCTTTAATTTCATTTCATTTTTTACATCCGCCACCAAAAAATCTGGTCCTTCGTGGTTGAATACATCCTCATTCTGAAGTTCAGCCTTTAAATCTCGAAGCTTCATTTCTTGCCTACCAGCTATAGCCCATTTTAATCCTCTCCAGCTATTCTGGTTTATAAACCTTTAAGGACAAAAAATTATGTCTAGTACATTCCAAGATATTTAACCAAAACAAACCGCTCACTTGGCTATTAGTTTTCCAGTAAACCCAGTTGCTCCATATACTATCAAATCAAGAGATTTGGCAGCTGTGGACATAGAAATATAGGAAATATATAAATTCTTGAAATTGTAAGTGTACACTGCTTTTTTTTGGCTGGATGGAGAAATTCTCAAAACCACAAGTTTGTTTTTTTAACTCGCCTGAATTATGTCGGACGATGAAGGTGAAAAATCTTTTTTAATTTATCATTAATTCGATATGAAGTAATATTTTCAGACCAAGATAAGGAAACCGAAGTTACGAGTACCATTGAGCCTCCGCAAGTGATTGAAACGGGTGATTCAGTCAAAGTTAAGCAGGTCCTGGATGACGCTACTATTGAGGCTGTAAGAAAATAAATAAGATTTGTCTGGAATATAAGTAATGTGGGTTAATGCAGATTAACTCCTTTGGATTCAAGCAAAATTATTCTTGGGAAAACTTGAAATTGTTCCTTATGTTCCTGTCGTGCTTGTTCGCTGTGACGGCTCAATTTTATCCTCTTCCATTCCCTAAAAGCCGCCCCCTCTTAGGAGTTTGTTGTGTTAGGTATGCTTTCACGGTATTCATGAATAAAGGGTCACCCTAAAAGTTTTTATATCCAAGTTACTTCATATTGAGTTCTGTACTTCAATTCATGATCACATATATTGACAAAGATGTTATCATGATAACAAAGCCTGATAAGGTAAGTAATTGGCGAACATTTTCTAACAAATTAATGATTAACACTTTAAAACAAATTATCGTGAAATTTCCATCAGGATAGCGGAGACCTTCCAGTTCTAGTGCGAACGAGTTTTCCTAGATTTCAAGAAACCTTTAAACTGACTCTACAGCACAAATTACCGAAAGCCCCAGAAACTATAGGTGCAATTTTACACGCTTTACTCTTTTTTTCTATTTAGTGTCTGTTTTAGGGAATATGTATGTCGGTCGATACTTTACAAAGAAAGGAGAGTTCGATAAGGTACGTTACCACTCCATTCGCTCCTTTCCTGGCCTATGCGCTATAATTAATCATATTTTGTCTTCCTTATGTACAGGCGGGCTTTACTCAAGATGTACATAAGCACGCCCAAAGGTTTCGAGAAAAGAAATACGACACTTTTCAATATGAGGCCATCACACACCACCGCAAATCCGATTAGCGCGTGCACTCCGCCAAGCTTTTTCTACTAATTCTATTGGGATAGGGATATTGATTGAGTTTACTTACGAGCATTTTGCCTTAACTAAATTAATATCTCGTCCATAAGCAAGTTTTTGACCGCAACTTAGCAGGAGCTTGAATGCCCACGAAATAACACGGAGCGTGAAGCCTCTTATGTGCGACATATTACCTTCGTCGTTCGAATCGACTCTTCCTCGTCCCTAAGAAAATTCTGTGAAGTACCGTAAAATAGAGCCTCAGAATAAGAGTCACGGTCTAAACGTAATTAGTGCGTTTTCTGTAGAGTACTAGTACGGCCCAGAGTTACCAACAAACAGAGCAAGAGGAATTAATTTAAAGTAATTGTCGAGTGTGGTGACCGACATCGAAAATAGAATTGTAAACGTTTTCTTATGGTTCTAAGGATGATATGAGCTTGGTAGTGTGGTCGATAAGAGCGAGACCATATCGTTAACCAGTACTATGATCACAGGAGTACTACTATCAAGTGGAATTTCTTCCTCGGCAATCAGCCACCAGCGGCCATCCATGAAGCGGCCGAGGAGAGGAGGAGCGTGAGCAATAAAGGGAAATAAGAATATCTTAGCTAGTAAACTTCCTTGACCTTCTCAACAGTTGCATCCTCAGGAAGCAATAACCATGTTCTGCTCCTGAAGGAGCTACTAGCTTGATCGAGGAGCGAGGAGGATATGATCGTCGTTATAATGGTAGTTATGTCGTTGACCATCGAAGGACGACCACTGCTTGAGCACATGTACTCCTCCTAATAGGATTTCGCATAATGTCTTCATACTGCCAAAGTGTGCTCGTAAGAACTATAACTAGTAATTAGTAACGAAAATTGAGGAGTTACTATTTAGCCAAGTGCGTAAGTACAATTAATTTGCTTCAACCAAACGCTATCCGATCAAAGAATAATTTACACTGATATTTTATTCATAAAAGACTATTTTGACGTCGTCAGCTCACTCCGCTCGCATCTCATGTATTTGACCGCAGAAAGGGACATGTATAAGCATGAAGGCATGAACGCAAATGTAGATCATTTATACGCAGGACGAGCGATTTTCAACTCAAGTCTGTTGAACAAGGACGGTTTCTGAATTTTTCATTTGAAGGACAATGGAATGCATAGCGCTGGTTTGGAAGTCACGATGGTGGCTAATGCAAATCACTTGACGGTCTTTGAATATGGAGGCGATCACTTTTGCTACTGCTTGTTGATTCGTCTCATCGAGAGCAGCATCAACCTCATCCAGTAAATATAAAGGCGAAGGTCGATGAACTGCCAATGCAAATACGAATGCTAAACTGAGAAGTGCTTTTTGTCCTCCTGACAGCTCGCTTACACCGCGGCATATGACTGAGTCCCGTCCTCCCCTCCTGCCACGGACAGTCCCCACCTTCTCACCTCGACTCTCATTGTCCAAACCGATATACTCCACTTCAAATCGAAATCCTTTCGACTCCAGACTGTTCTCGTCGACCTTCACGAGGTCTACGCGCTTACCTGGAACCAACTGTTCAAAGTAGCGAACACAACGCTGTCGCACCGCCTCGAATGAAGTCTCATGAATCTTACTAGTCATTTCGTGAATTTCCACCAAACCCGATTCTAGCACAGCCACCGAACGCTTAATCTGAAATAGAATGGCTATTGATTGGGTCGGTTATAGGATTGTTTAGTGTAGAATATTATTTTAGAGGCGATATTGATATTAGCAAGTAGTATGTATTGCTTTCTGTGGAGATTGTAGTTCGAGAGCATCAACTACGAGATCCTCCTCGTCATATGTGAGCGCTCTCAATCTTATTTGCATTCCCTTAGGCCAACTCTTCTTACCTGCTCACACTTCTCCGTCAACGAATGTAGCATAACGCGTTTCCTCTCACGGGCGAGATGGAATTCCTTTATCTTGGCATCAATCTGTGTCCATCGAGACCCCTCCTCTTCCCTCTCTCCCTCTCCCTCATTCCTCTCCAAATGTTTTGCACCTCTACCGCTGCTGCCCCGCGGTTTCTTTGATGAGGGTGTCCCGCTGCTATCACTCAGAAACAGTGCAGCTTCTAGATCCACTCGCTTGTCCAAAAGCACGGCCGAGAGGGCTTTCTCCGACACCAGCGAATCTTCAACCGCTATCAACATCTCGCCCACATCATACGCATCTCCTTGGGATACGACGCGCTGTAGCATTTCCTTTATTCCATCGGTTTTGGTAGATCCTCCTCCCGACGATAGTGTTACCAAAAAAGTATCTGCATCGGCCCTCAACCGTTGCTTACCTTCCTCAGCTCGGACTCCAAACCATTTCCCTCGATCACATAAAGCAGTCGAGATGCTTTCCCTAGACTCTAACACAGTCACCATCGACAACGAGTCTTGGTCTTTCGCCGTCATCTCCAACACGTGCTCGACCACACTACCATTTGATTGTCCCCCACCTCTTGAAGCAGTCTTGTGGGATTTGGTGCTGCCTACCCCTTTCTTCGAGACTCTCCCACGCGAAGAAACATGAGCAGGGACACTAGTGCCAAATGAGTCTCGTAACTGTAACAATCCACTCTTCCAATCTCCCTCTAACCAACAACTCTCGCTTCCCTGGTCTTCCAGCTTTAGCGCGGTCTCCACTAGTAGTTTCCACAAACGAGCGCACTCCCCTTCGCCCTCCTCCCTCTTCCCTTCCATTTGCAGCGCTGCCGCAGAGCTCTGTTGCAATTCCTGCTCCAGATTCACCTGTGATTCCTCGATTTCTAATCGCTCAGCTTCAACAGCGGGAATGCGTACGGAGCGTAGAGCCACTAGTTCCTCCTGCAATACTGCAATCTTCGCATCCAGCTCAGGTAATGTGGTTGTATCTTCGCATAACTCTTTCATTCGTATTAGTGCTCTAGCTATACGCTCGCGCTCCAGCGTCAGGTCCGTTACACTGGCCTCGAGATCCAACTGTCGAGCTTCCAAACGGCTCAGCTTAACGGAATAATGCGACTGCAGTACCAGTTCCTCCTTCTCGCCTTTGCTTGAGCCCACTTGCAACCTGCGTATCTCCTCGGTAACACTAAGAATCTCCCGAGCGGTAGCCTCTAGTCGCTCCCTTGCAGCCTGCACAGGGACCTGATGCTGCTTCTGCGCTTCGGCGGACAAACAATCGTACTCGCTTTGCAATGTACTACAGACTGTAGCCAAGTCTTTCAAGCATCGCTCTTCCTCATCCCATCTACCCGAAAGCATCAGCAAGCATTCTCCTACCTGCACAGCTTCTTGCAATTGTACTCTTGCCATTCGAGAATTGCGACTCGAGCACAACGAGCTGTGATACTCAGCAAGCAACGTAACTGCCGGTCGGGCTGCGGAGGAGTAACTGCCTCCGACAATTCGTAGCATTCCTCTGGTGTGAAGATTGCCGTCTAATGTAACACATGACTGAACCCCGGGCTCCTTCAAGACCAGGTCCACATCTGAGGTATCGAACACGATGACCGAAGACCCGACAGCCTTCAGGACACAAGACTGTATCATGGGCTGCAAGGAGCGAGTATCTATGCCAGGAGCAACGGAAACAGTAAGATAGTCCATCGGATCAGCAATATTATGTTTCTGGCTGGCGATGAGAGCGCTGTAGTTGGCATGCCTCGGCGGAATACTTAATTCGTCAATCGGCCAAATGCGAGCCTCCAATCCCAATCGTTGGTAGCGCTCTAAAATCGTCGAAGCTACTCGTCGATTGGAGCATAACCTGATGCGAAGATGATTCCCCATGACAGTCTGCATCGCGTGGTTCACCGTGCCCACCGAGGTACTCGGGGTTCTCCTCGAACCTTGATCGATAGGAGAGGGTGCAAGTATGATATGATCGGCCAAGAAACCCAAGTCTCCGGGACATACATAGCCATCAAAATCAACACCTTCCTCGCTGGCCACGTATAAATCTGGTAGACCAATCCTTTTCATAACCGCTCCCAGAGCCCTGCGCGCGTTCCCTTCCTCAATCTGCATCCTTCCTAGCCTCTCCCGCCGGTGACGTAGACCTTCTTCACCTTCTTCACCACGCCAACCGTTGCCTCCTTCACCTCTAGAAACATGGTCAGCATCGAGTAACCCTGAACGCAACTTCACCAGCATCGCATCCCTCTCCTCCGTCGTTCGCTGTAACTGCCGCTCCATACCCTCCTTTTCTAACAAACTGGCGTCCAGCTCATCCTTCAGCGCTGACCTGCGGGCCATTACCCTCGCCGCCTCGTTCGTTATGGACATGAGCACGGACTCGCGGCTTTTATGAGTACCTTCCAGCTGGACACAGGACACCGAGCAGCGTACGGTCACAGGACATTGATCAAAGCAGGGATCTAGGCATTGTGTACCGTGATTAACTCGCGTCTCTTCTGTTGCAGGAGCGACTCCAGCGCGGCGTGTGGGTCTGATGTACGAGCAGTGGCACTTCGCATATCCGCCTACGTGGGCAGCAGTAGCGAATACAGTAGCAATATTCTTATACATGTGAGCTCCTCGATAAGCTCGTCCCGCCTTTAGATCACAGCTCAGGACGAGAGCCGATCTCCAAAGTCACAAGACATGAATTAGGAAAGGGAGTCTGCCACTACAGTATTCGCAGACTTCTTGTCTCCATAAACATATCACTACAAAATATATGAAATCCCCTCAGATACTTGTCCATCCGCACTATCACCTTTACAGCTGCAATTTCACCACAGAGGGCGGGGAGATCACATTCCACACGTTGGACGTACAGCGCATTAATGGCGTTGGACTCCCCCTCCAGCGCGAACCGTCCGGATTCCGCGTAACTCTTCTCCTCGCGATAGGCGCCTCTCTCAGCGGTCAGCTCTTGCAGCATTTCTTGCTTCTCCTCGCTTTCCTGGACTAACTCACGACTCCGACGCTGAAGCGACTCAATTCTCGCTCTGCCCGTGACTTGTCTTTGCTTCAGAGTAGCGTGATAAGCGGTACTGTCTACGTACTGTTGGTTCAATGTGTGCAGTGAATTAAAGCGATCATTCAGAGTAGAGCAGTATGTCTCAGCCAACTCCCGCGATTTTATTTCAGTAAGAAGCTTTGCTAGAATCAGAAGAGTTTTTTCTCTGTCTACGGAGCCTTTTAAATCTTCGTGTACCTGATTAATGATAATAAGACAGATATGTAACGAGGTAAAAAGGATACAATAAAGTTGTGGCGAACAGCAGCGCTGAACTAAAGCTCCAGAATTTCATATATTGAATACGATTTGGTTGCGAAAGTTGTGTGGAATTACGACTTGTATGCGACTTCGAAATCAAAGCGGAATAAATACAGTGGGAAATAGGAATATTCTCAGATAGAGCATGGTATCATTTCTCCCAAATACTATTCGATTCGAGAGTAGTGATTGAAGTCATACCTTCTGGTAAGTTTGATATCGATCAAATTTGAGGTCATCTTTCTTTACCTCGGATCGAATACTCTGAAAAGGATGCATTTTAAGCTGTCAGCGATCTTACGACCGATGTAAAGAATGAATATATGTATTGGTAGGTTTTGAAGGTGTCTAAACACAAAATCCAAGCAAGATTTATTTTCTCATATTACATCGATTGCGATCTCCACTGACTGTATTTCGTTTGCTGAATGGATGATGCTTTCGCGAGTTTCCTTCATGGAGAGTAGCAGATGTTTAGTACCCGATACTTCGCATATAGTGTTGAATAGAGCATCTGGATGCGAGCTTATCTGATAAACAAGGAAAGGATAAAGTTTCAAAGAAATTATTATTAAAATATATATTACTTAAGCATCAATTCGGTACTATATCAGAAAATAATTTAATTAATCTAAAATAAAAATTATACAATTTCGTGAACAGCGGATTGCGATATGTTCCAGCATTTGAAATCGCTTGGAAAATTCAGCGTCCTACTGATAAAATTAGAAAATCTGAAATAGAATAAAGCCTCTTCTCAAAATATGTATTAAATGTAAATGTAAATAAATTGTCGTACTCTAATTTTGTGAACTTGTTATTATCGACAACATATCCTCTTTGGTTATTCAAAATATAAGATTCAAGTGTTATTGTTGCAGTTTTATTAGAAAAGGAAAGAGAGACTGAAATTTTTCCGTCCGGGTTGGTGTCTCCAGAAATATCTTTAAGCGAAGCGACCCTAAGCTCATGAAAACTTATTCCCAGCCCAAATGCGATGGCTTCAAGAAGGTTGCTTTTCCCACAGCCGCTAATGTGAATGTAAATTAGCTTATTAATGTTAGTAATTGGGCAAGTATCGCACTTTGGTCCAAGTAAGATAGTAAATCCATCTAAAGCGTAGTTAAGATCAATTTTTTATAGATCAGGTGAGCATATGACCTTTTACAACTATATTCGCTTTCCTAATAGATTTAAAGTTTTCAATATGCAGTCCAGCCAAATGCCATGACTGCATAGTGTATTGAAATTGTTTTAGGACCGCAATTTGACATGGTCGCCGCTGCAAGTGCAGAAGCGAGTTCATGTTTTCATAAAATTTCACGGAAATGTCATGAAAACCACGTGTTTTTTGTGGTCATTAGTTTGAAAATCTAGCAAGCGAATATGTCTGGATCTTTTTGCGACCTCTTGAGGAATGAAGATCTCAAGAGTATAAAAAAAGCTCTCGAGGAGAATCTACTTACCTTAAATACTTCTTTAGACAGTGTAAGTTGTTCGAAATACTCAAAAAAATCGACTTTGAGTGTGACATTTACCTACAGAAAGGCTCTACTCCCCTTTTATGGGCATCTGCACGCGATAAATTTAACGCAGTAGTGCTTCTGGTTCAATGTGGTGCCGATATCAATGCTCAAAATGAGGTACCGTAAATATTATTGTTGCTAAAGGTTGGAAATAAAAATGAATGTAAAAGAAACTTCGCACGGCGTTACATTACGCTTGTGCCTATGGACACAAAGATGCCGCTGAACTCTTAGTGGCTAGAGGGGCTGCATTGAATATTCAGGAAAGAGAAGGGTTGACTCCAATTCATTTAGCATGCGATAAAGAAAACTTTGCTATAGCAGAAATGTTATCTGAAAGTGGAGCCGATGTAAATATAAAAGACAATGTATGTATATTGCTCTTTATTATGATATGAAATATGTGTTGAATGTGATTGATGTCTCAGCATGGATATACCGCGCTGCATTACGCTTGTGTGTACGAGAGGGTTGCTGTAGCATCCTTGTTGATTGAAAAAGGGGCTGATGTCAATATAAAAGAGAGAGTAATAATTATATAATCAATATACAAAATTATTCATGCCTCTCTCATTGCTATGGTAATTGGATAGGGAGGGAATACACCGTTACAACTCATCACTAATCCGAAGCTATCAGCTACGCTGGCAGATATCTTGGTCAGTTTACGATTTCTTTCTATTCATTGATAAATTGACGTGATTCCCATATTTTCAGGCTCAACGCGAAAAGGTAAGTACGGCTGATGGAGGGAATCTGTGCGATAGTCGACAGGTTACACAATATTGCCCGGTAGAATACATTCACCTTGTTTCGCGCAGGCCCTTATTAGCACTTCGAAACTTCTAGAGAAAATGAAGAAGGTAAATGTTGTAGAGTTGCAATTGTGGACCCATATATATATCCCCATACATTTCCTAAAACTGAATATTACTGCATTGTTTTCTCTGTCATCGATTGACTGATTCTAGGAGCGGTCAGCGAGAAAGGGATTTGGTCGTGGGGAATCCCTTTCGCAGGAAAGTTCACAGACAACGCCTCGTCAGGATTCGTGCATGGATACTGACGAGGGCGCAAGTGGCATCACACCTACTCTGGCCTCTCCAAAGAAATGGGGCAGGCTGCTCAGTACAGAGTCCCGATCCTCCTCCTTGGGTTCCTTCTCTGCCCCCGTACCCTGTCTATCCGAATCTTTAGAACCCTACGCTGTCGATGCCTCTGGGTCACAGGACCGCGGCACAGACCGGGAGGTGATACATACCCTTGTGCTTGTTTTTCTATACCTAATATCTTCTTTGAAGAATACGTTACTAAAACCACTTTCGTATATGTGCATATATTGCGATACTGGTGAACTTCCCTTCACTACGCTCGCTCTGCTCAGGTCCACCACCCAATCGCACCATCATCTTATAATGGAGGAGCATCCGCTGCCACTCGAGAATACGGAGGCGTTCAAGAGCACCCGGTTCTCCTTTCTCGATTAGAAATACTCTCTATCACCTACAACTTCTCTGTAAAACTAAGCGCTTCTTCCTCTTCGAGGGTTACAGATTCGTGTGAGGCCCCATCGCGCAAACCAAAGACTTATTTCAGAGGATCCTATCGGTTTAATAGAGTAGTCGTGAAAACGCTGTCAGTAACATCGGACACTTCAATGAGCAGTGGTGCGCCTTTCACATATCAAACGATACTCCACGAGATGCATATACTCTCTGCAGTCAAACACAAGAACATTATGCCGATGGTAGCAGCGTGTGTGGACCCTGCTTGTATGGCTATCATGTACCAATTGGCTGACCGGGGCAGTTTATTGGATGTGTTGTGTAACCGACAGGCTCTGGCTGAATTGGGTTATCAGGACAGACTGCAAATTGCGAAGGATATCTGTTCTGGACTAGCACACCTGCACGCTCCCCACACGATCATAGATAGGGATGACGGACAGCGCTTGGTGATTGTGCATCGAAATGTACGCCCTTCAAAGATATTGTTGACCAGTACTGCGGGTGGGCGCACAGCCCTTGTGACCGGACTAGAAGGCGCCGTGGTGCTTACTGCAGCTGGGAACGACAACATTACTCCTACAGCATCCCATCTCCCTCGAGATGCGGATGTTGCCGCGACAGGAAGCAGTTCCGCGGGCTATCTCGATCCGTTGTATAACGAAACCGGTGAACTGAATCAGATGTCCGACGTATACAGCTTGGCCGTTGTGCTACTTCAACTGGTGACAGGGACTGGTGTCGCCTTTGACTCGAGTCTGCGTCCCCCGGGACTGGTCGCTCGAGCTCGTCCGCTAGGAGATAGTGTGGAGTCGGATACCGATTGGCCCGTGGAGTTGAAGCGAAAATTTATTCGCTTTATCTTCAAATGTTTATCTTTATCCACGACGGAGCGCCCGCGTGATTGCTCTGTTATGATGGAGGGCCTCTCAATTTTGATGTAAGAGACATATCCGTATTTAGATGGTCAGAGAGGATGTCGATTCGATTTAGTTTTCATCCTCCATAACGTTTTCTCATTATTGAGCTATTCCTCCTCGAAAAATTCGATTTCACTTCAAAAGGAGGTATATTTCGAAAACTATTAACTAACGACAGTTATTACTGTTATGTAGCAACATGAAATATTCTCTTGTAAGAACAAACTACATGATGTGAGAAGGAGTCATACTACCAGAACAGGAAAAGAAAAAATCAAGAGGGTATTTATAACGAACAAGAGGAGGTACTCTCACTTGTGCTTGGACTATGCGGGGTACCTCTACGCTTACGACTAAATAGAACCCACTGATGGTACCCCACCACTCGCATCAGACGTAAGAAAGTTCTCAACCAGGCGCGACCACCACAGCTCAATATAGGCTGGAAGGAGAGATCGCCGGCAATTAGCGCTTGCCGCATCGACAAATCTTGCTCTAGGGTCCATCGACAAGTCTCTGTCGTGCGCGCAGTTCCGCGGGGAGCGGTCCATCGGTAGATATAGAGGTTCATCAATAAATTAAATCACCGAAGTCGTCTGGATCGTCGTGGGGCTGGACAACAGGAGAAGCTTCCTCACTCTGGGGAAGCGATGCAGGAATGATCTCGGATGAAGCGATGCTTCCAGGCGGTAAGCGAAGTGGTGAAAGCCGAGTGGGAGATACTCCTGGCATGGGTGAAGGTAACTGTCGGGGAACGACTCTAGGCATGCATCCTTTACGAGCTCTCAAAGCGCAGTCCACTAAGGATCTATGGCTGACTGCCACGGCACTGAGATATGGTCCTGGAACAGACTCAATAAGTAGTAATTTTGAGCTGGGAAGAAATGTCCCAGAAATCCCTGAAAGTGCGGGGAGGGTTCCACTGCTAGACATAAAGGCCCTAGAGGCGTCTTTCAGCGGTGGGGTGATCATTTTTTGACCAGGACGAGAAGGTACAGCCCAATTCGTCTTCTCGTACTTGACCTAGAAACGCAGCCGGACAGATTCGAGCATTCTGTAGCTCCGTTTTGTCCGTCTAGGAAAGTGGTGCTAAAACGCGAGTATTCATCTTGGAGACACTGAGTGCAGTTCCAGGGGTTCCACTGCAGCTGAAAGTTTTACTGCAGCGCCAAAAGTTAGCCCACCAAGATGGGGATCGATGCCCACAGCAGCGCATGAATTAGGGAAGAAAACGTTACCTTGAAACTGGAGCGGTTGACCCGACAAGCAAGGCCTGACCGTGCTGACTGGCACCAAAGTTCTTGTTACTCCGGGTTGCGAGAGCAAGTATTGGCACTAGGGACGCGAGGTGTTGCAGCTCTGGTGTGCTCTCCGTGCCAAAATTGAATATCGGAGGATAAGGAGGTGGTGAGAGCAAGATACTGATACTTGGACGAGCTCTGATAAATTGCGTTCATCCAGAATCCAGGATCCTTGGATGAGCGTCTGACGGCAGGGACCGCGCTTCTTCCGGACACGCAAAACTTGAATTTTAAGGACTTAAATACCATGAAATGAGTACCTTATATGAACATTCCGAGAAGTAGAAACCTCTCAGAACTGGAGTAGAAAAAATCTTGGAATACAGCTGGTGTCAAAACTACCCACGTTTTTAAAGGCAACAAGAAATGACATGACGGGGAGTGAGTCGCACATTCACACACAAACAAAGACCCGCGCTACAACTAATTACTAGCAGTAGAGCAGCTATTTACTCCAGGTGGTAAAACATGCGCCGAAAATTATGTAGATACTTACTCAGTCAGGAAAAGAGAGATTAATAATATCAGCTAGATATACGCAAGAAAACTGAGCAATTACCACCCTATCAATTAGCAAGAACACGCCACTCGGTGCCGAACTCTAGTCGCCAACCAGGTCCTACGGTGGGATGTTGGCACTGGCGCAGTGAAAGGACTAAATGCTCTCCAGAGAGGGGGTTGCCGCGTAAGATGACAGACTATAGTCCGTGCGAGGAGCATGACGAGGACCTAGGTGGACGAGGGCAACCACTGCATCTTTTTCAGGGCAGAGTAAAGGAAGAAGGTTGCACTCTACAGCCACGCGCTGTTAACCAGTTCGCTTCTATATTACCTCTTGCCCGAGAATTTTTGGCATTCATGTAGGCTGGCGTCCTGGAGATAGTAGTATCATGGTCCTTTTTGACGCGATCAAGGAGCGAGTTTATGCTAGCGCTTGTTGACCACCGGTTTGACACAGTGTGGGTCTCCAAGAGCTTAACGCAACTGTCACCATCGAAGACGATATTGTCCTTGAGGGGGGCTTCAGCTGGGAGCTTCCGAGAGCTTATCCAGTCCAGGACAAGGCGCCAAGTTCACCGCCGGTGTTCCTAATCGCGTGCAGCACGCCCGCCCAGTGTTCGCTCCGCATTGCCGAGATCAACGGGTCCCAGAGGGATTTTGTTTCCGGCGATCAGGGTAGGTAATATTTCCTACCCAGCCAGACCACTAAAGAGGGCAGAGCCTTTCGTGAATTGAAGCGCCACGATAAAAACCGGGTTGGCTTCTTTCTAGGTAGTGTCTGCAACATGACCGAGGTGTACCTCATGAATGAATGGGGGGTCGGGAATACACTCTATTCTGTACAATAGCGATTACCGAGTACGCCTCTTAGTGATCTGGGTGTGGCATCTTCTCAATTTTCTTCTAATCTAGGGATGCAATAGACGATTCGGCGGCAGACCGGCTAGTTGCCCGAGACTGCACCGGTTCCTCGTCGGAAGCGGTTCAGCACTGTCTCCATTGGTCATGTCACTCACACCCGCGTATCTCTCAGTGCCTTCTTTACGTTTCTTCATTCCAGATTGCCTTCTTCCTCCAGAGATCCTAGAATTGAAAGAGACCCCCGGCATTGCCTACCCTCGGCTACTAGTATATATTGTCAATATTCTTTTTCGATTATCTGGGCACGTTGAGCACTTCGTGGCACGGTTTATTAAAAGGAGGCACAGCTCCAAGTTTCGACCACGGGTTATATCGCAGGAGGGCACCTCCTGTAACCAAAATCATTTCCTCGGTTCACGTGTTGTTACTAATTTCCTCCTAGCACCCCAGGTGCATTCGTTAACCGGAGGTCGCCACCAGTTTGGACACAGGAAGTACTAGTAGTTTATCAGTTCGGGGGACGAGTTTTTTTGCCTGCGCCGGTTAACTCCTATTCCTTACTTAATATATTAACTAAATTAACGAGGCACGGACACAGCAAACCTCCAATTCCTGAACACTCTCGAGACCGCCTGGGATGAGCAATGGCCTCATTATGGGTGCTCCTGGGATACGAAGAACGCGTTTGACTCCGTCTCCAAACCCCTCATCCTCCTGTGTTGGCAGCACCTTGGTGTCCCCTCGCGATCATGCAGTGGCTCGTGGACCTCGACGACACTGAGTACAGTAAGGTACGCACTCCATTTGCCCTTGAACGCTGGAACCTCCAGGGGCTCGCAGGCGCTAAGCAACCCCGAACGCGGCACCGGCCAAGGCGATATCCACAGCCCCTTCACTTGGCTTGCGGTGTTTGATGTTCTGCTCACCATGCTTAAGAACACCCCCCCACGTCTGGCCACCACTCTCTCCTGCGGCGCCCAGACGGCTCCTACTACGCGGCGCGGGATATCTGCTTTGTTGCGGATGATCTCCGATCCTTCGTCTCTACTCTGGAAGGGCTCCAGCGCACGGCCGACCTGGTCCCCATATACGCTATGGTCTTCAATCTTACCATCGCGTCGCACAAGCTTCGGGCGTTTTACTATCGCGGTCTTGTTCTACCCACCACGGACCCCCCGTTCATCCGGGTTCATGCTCCGGGCTGGATACCGCAGTTCATCTTCCTCAAGTCCGACGGAACGTTTAAGAGCCTGGGAGTCGAATATCCGATCAACCCAGGAGACTCGACCTCCATTGTCCTGATTGCCTCTATTCGGGCGGCGGTCTCTATCAAGAAGGCGTCCGCGCGAGCGGTCAATCTCAGTTATCTCCAAATGTCTCTATGTGGGGGTTCTGTTCTACTGGTCCCTGGCATGGTGCGAAGAACTGGACAAGCTATTTGCCACTGATATCCGACGCAGGACCAAAAACATGAAGTTCTCGCAAATTGAGAACCTCTTCCAACCTGCTAGTGCAGGGGGCCAGGGGCACCAACGGTTCTCTCAAATTATCCAGCATCGCAAACGGACCTCCTTGAATCGGGTCCTTCATTTGGCAGATCATTGGTCCCGATGGGCGGCCGATGCACTTGTCCGACGGGGTCACCAATTTCCGCATCACCTATCTCTCCCCGCCATCACTCCCCAACTTGTCCGCCTCGGGCATTGGATCACCAGCCTGATTGAGTACGGGTGGAAAGGGAATAGGAAATCCTGCATCACCAAGCAGCTCTCTCTCCTTGTTCAGCGAGCGTGTCCGCCTTTACCTCAGTCCCTGGTGGAATCTCCTCTCCACAGGCACACCTGGTCCCCCTCGAACTAGAGATGTCTTCATTCCTTTCATCTCGACAAGTTTGGGGATCTCGTTCACTGGGATCGCGTGCGTACCTGCTGGTTTTGGCTTGAAATCAATGGGCCCCACAGGCGCTCCAGGGAGCACTGAACACTTAAACCTCCCAACGGACACAGCTGTACCCCTCCACCCGGGCCAAGCTTGGCACTTCTCCGATGGCTTTCTCTCGGGGGCAACAGGCATCACTGAGATTCTTTCCACAGCAGTTGTGTTCCCTTCACGTGGTGGCATTCCCTCACGGTCATTTACTGCAGCTGGCAGCTATTACATCCGGTTATTTCTTCTCCTCAAGGAACGATTCTTCGAACTCCGTCCCGTCCTCTCGTGTACCATGGCTCTATGGCCACGCAAGACTGGTTTCCAGAGATCTTCGGTACACGAGATGCTCGAACTTCCCTTCATACACTTGTCTCCTCCTCTGGTCGTCCTACTGCCGGGGGGGGGAGATTCCCGGCGCCCTCTCCTCCCTCACTGCGCTTCCTCGCACGGTAGATGTCTACCGGTCGGCGCATTATCTCCCTCCGTTTTATGTTGGCCGTATGGGCTCTCTCACCCATCTTGCGTCTCCAGAACCCAGCCTCACGTCTTCCTCCTCGGACCAGACTCCCCATCATGTCTATATTGCGCTCCACACCAGTACTGGGTTCTCTCCCTTGCAGCACGCAGTCAACACAGGCGTCCACCGCGTGTCCCTCGCACTGCTTCACACCTGTGATCATGTCGCCTGGTCCTCGCGACTCTACTGTGATGCAATAGCTAAGTCCCACGCTCCTCCCCAGTCCCAGGCCGTTCTCCTCATGGGGCTGCTTCGTGCCCTCCGGGATCATCAGGCGTCTTCTGACGAGACCCCCCTCATCATACATATCCCCGACCCCGCCCTAGTGACTTCGCTCCGTTCGCCCCCGACCTCCTTCGCGAGTGAAGTGACCCGCATGGCTCAATGAAACTGTCCAACTCTTCCTGTCCGCCCTAGTGTCGCTTCGGCACTCTCCCCCGGTCTCGGTTCTCGTACTGCACTCTCCCCCGGTCTCGGTTCTCATACCCATTTCCCAGTCGTCGGACCTCGGTATGCACCTGGCCCAGTCTTACGCGGCCTCCGGCGTCTCTCCCCTCTCAACGTCTCCCCTGCTGCAAGAGACCTCCTTCACGGTCCACCCCTTGAGCGATTGGTTTCCTGTGGGAGCCCTCTGGGAGACTCCTGGTCCTGGCGGGACCTCTTCACAGGAGCGCCCCTGCTCGTCCTCCTGGACCAGCGCGTGCAATCCCTGCGGCGTCGTCAAGCCCAGCGCACTCGTGACCTGGACCGTGCCTCTCGTGGTGACCCTCCCATCACTTTGCGGCCAAGGTCCATTGCGATGAAGATCCCTCAAGGATCCCGGAGCCATTACGAGAAACTCCTCCATGAACGGCAATGAACCATCAGTCACAACTCCTGCAAAGAAGCCTCCACAGCTTCTGAACGCAGGGCCTTACGAACGTGCTTCCTCTGCTCCTCCCCCGACCAATGTGAAGCAGACATCTACGACCACGTCTTCCGCCTCTATCCCTCCCCCCTCTTGCATCAGTGTCGGGTGTCAATGAACGCTCAAATGGACCACTAGGTACTCAGCACCGACCTAGAACAGCGGCTAGTTCCTCAGCTCATTCAACTTGTTCTCTCGCCCGACGGTCATCGAATTTGTTTGGGGAACTGGAACACCGCCCAATTGACCTCCCTCTCCAGTGTCCTTCTCCCTATTTACTCATCTGAGACCATTCACGCCGTGCTCCTTGACTTCTCCCGCACATTAGTCCCGCCCGCGGATTGACGCACTCTGGGAAGCCAGGAAACTGGGGAAACACATGGAGGCCGTGGAAAACAGTTTAGAGGCTGACCCGATTACCCTCCGCGCTCTACACCGCAAGTATAAACCGTTTTCTCTTCGGCCCATCAAAGAACCCAAAGTGTTCTACGGCGTTTGTCTCGGTCACGTTTCGGGGGTTTACACCTCCTGGAAAGAAGCCCAGCCACATACAATAGGCATTCGCAGCGATTTCAAGTGGTTCAAGACCCATCAGAAAGCCGAAGCTTACGTCGCTCAGCCAGTAACCCTAGGCTAAAGCCCGCTCTCCTCCCCGGATGCGGTACTTTACACGGACGGCTCTGCCTCGCTAGCGTTGGTGGTGTACCTGACTTGCGCCTCCGCTCCCCCTGTCTCGCTCTGGGGTCCCGTGATTTTTGACCGGTCTGAACCGGATTGGCTAGGGGCACTCTCTCGGACCAACAACACAGGTGAAATCAGCGCTTTTTATCATGCTCTCAAGTGGATTCGTGTCTCGGACAGGATCTCTTCCAAGCCTGTTCGCCGAAGCCTCAACTTGATCACTGGCAGAGAGTACTGCGTGCTCCACTTCGGGGATAACTCCATCAAGGCGCGCCGCAATAAGTTTCTCATTCAGCATGTCCGACGCCTTCTTCAAGAGGTCCGTGACCATCATGCATTTGCCATTTCCTGGATCAAGGCGCACACGGGCGGTTTCTCTCCCGAAGCACTGGGAAATGCGGCGGCGGATCAACTGGCGGCCTGGGGCCGCTCTGGCTCCTCCAGTGCGGTAGCCCGCCTTCCGTTTCGACCCCGTTGCTCCCGGCGCCCCCGGGCTTCCTTCTCCTCGGACCCACTCCGCCGCTCGTGCGGCGAGCCACGGGTCCGTCTTCGGGACCCCCGTCTACTGCCGGTAACACGCTACCTCTCGTCCCTTCACCGTGCTGCAGTCTTGCACTTAGCTACTACCTGTCATGACCGTTGGCGTATCCCCCCTGTTCCCCCTGAGGCCTTTGGGGATGTAGTAGGGGATTAACTCCCTCCTCCGGGCGGGTGTAGGCGAAGGGAGCTCCCTTCCCGAAAATCGTATAGTTTGTTTAAGTAGTTGAGGACTGAAAGAAAAAACAGACCAAAATGAGAGGTTACCCCGCATCACCACCTAAACTAACAACTCTCCAGGAGAACGGAGCTCCCTACTCGGTTACGGGGTTTGTCATTTGGTACATGGGGAGTGGTTGGTTCGGTGGGGGGTGCGGTTTAAGGATCTCACTTGATTGCTAGTTTTCTTAGCTACCTCCTGCCCTCATCGTAAATTAACTACAAGAAGATTTTCGGGAATATGGTATTTGCCGTGTTCCATATTCGCCAAATACACCTCTTTGTTACCGAATGGTACTTTAGTCGAGCGAAGAGAAAAATATTTTTTTCCTACTTCTTAAGTTCGGTGCTGTTCTGCTCCAAGCTTTTTGATACTTGAATTTTCTTACCTCTTAGTGGTGGCAAATAAATCCTTTTCGAATTCTTACAGAGTGGAATGAAAGAAGACTATTAAGAGCGTATTAATAGATTTTAGTATTTCCACTCACTGTGACCGCCGCAAGAAATAAATAGTATCACTGCAGTGATGGCTGTGCCGTGAGAGACAAGTGAGGTGACTTATTCGAGAATTCATCGGAAACATTAATTAAAGACATTTTGGTACCCATTTGTTTATTTTTACGATGGGAAAAAACATCGATTTGATTTCAAAATCTAGATCACATCTAAGCCTATAATTACATTAATGATAATAAATCAAGGAGCAGGGAGACAGCCTCTCCAGGAATTCACCGAATCGTTGGCAGTCACGCTATTATTCTGGATGGGAACCGGCGTCACGTCATTGAAAGATGTCGGTCGCCATCTGTGACATGTGACATGGGTGGACAGATTGCAGTGGAGGACCGTATGTCCGCACATGAGAGGTATTCCTAAGGCTAACTCCGATGGAGACGCTTGGAATCCGCATGGGAGACCTTTTGGATGGGACTGCATGCCGTAGAAGAGGCAACGAGACATGGAGTGGTCACTGTTACAAGCAGCCAGACGATCGGTTAGTAGTGTGGTTCCCCATAGGACACAAGACGGAAAAGGAAGTTTGCAGATGCGGTCAGTAGTGAGGTTGTAAAACATAAGTATCCGCGGACAACGGAATGAAGGGAATGCAAGGGTACCTGTGGTGACATGTGTGTTCCCCAGCCATGAGGTCGCGGCACAAGTCCACCAGGCGCACGCTCAGCGGGACGTACGTCTGTGCGCTGGACACGTTGGAGAGGAAGCACGAAGATGAGCAGTTTCCCGCCTGCGATGTCAGACGAGCTTCTCGTGCGACCGACAACGTGTGGGCGTGGGACCAGGCGCGTTGGTTGCGGTGAGAAGAGGCTCTTGGCTGAGCCCATTCAAATACTTCTTTGTTCACAAGTCTTCTCAGCGCCTCCTTGCCTAACAAATAACCTGCCCCTCCGAGAAAGAATCCTTTCGGAGAGAGCTGCCCATATCTGCTCGCAACGGTTACAAGTTGAGGTTTAGAACGAGCACGTGTTAGGGGGACAGAGGGAGGCACACGTGATTTACCGAGGCGCGATGAAGTTTCCCAATACGATCGGTGACCGTGACATCTCACCGAGGATACGGTGTCCGAGGGATTGAATCATATACGGATAGTTCAGATACGTGTCGTCGTCGGCGATGAAGAGGAATTGTGGGTCGAACAGGGAGAGGGCGTGCGAAAGCGCGCGTAATGGTCGACGTTGGGCACAAGCCCACCCCTGCTCACAACGGTTATCTCCAAGTAGCGTCAGGGGCATGAGCGGTAGGAAATGACCTTGATGGTCTGCTTCCTGACAAGTCGTAGTTCCCTTACTACAAGGGAAGATATCTTCCGTTACGTGCCATCCAATAACAGCAGATTCTCCTTCAAGCGGGACACGAGATAAGACAGCACGTTGAAGTTCTCCAATGTGCTCCCTACTCTTGGACCCCACCCAAATAATTAACCCTTGCACTTTCCGCCGATATAAGGCGGCCTCATGGACTTTGTTTTCCCATTTATATTCCTCCTGACATTCAGCTAATCTTCTGAAGAATAAAAACTCCAGAATATTTATCGCAGATTGCTCTGTTGATTCCCTGTCCTGGGAACGCCATCCCGCCAGCACAGATTCATCATATGAGCAAGGGTGATGATATTTAATAACACGAGCGTCTCGACTGATATAAATTTCCAAATAAGGAATCGGGTGGCATATACCAGGGCAAGAATAATTGTCAAGCTTTGATTGCTGACGATGTACATGTAAAATTGCGTCACACACCCTTGCATTTTCAGAATATTGACTAGATATGATTTCGATAGCGGATCTATCGGACTCTGTACGAGAAAGATTCAATGCAAGTAAATTAAAGTCTTGAGAGCAAATGAAATACTTTCTGCGATCGTTGCGCGTAGTACGAGTGCAAGGGCATTTTTTGCGTAGCGAAATAGAGCTACACAGTAATAAACTAAGCGAGAGGTATTTCATCAAGTTAAGAGTATTAACCATGTTTGATCAAGTTGATATAAATTTATATATCTATTGATTTCCATAATGTTACAGAAATCAATGAAACATATTGGGAACTGTAACTACTGTTTAGCCACGTGTTTTATCTTACATTCGTTTGATTTATTTCTGCCATACGACCCTTATTTAAATCAACTTATTCTGAATGCTTTTGACTTAAGTGCACAGATTAGCTTATTAGTCTTTAGAATATGTCTGTGTCGAAATTATTTCAGTACGCTAAAGAGGGAGATACAAAAGGCGTGCAAAGTATTATAAAGGAAAATCCCAGTCTTGTAGATGCTGTTAATAACGTGAGTTTTAATGCAGTATTTAAAATTGTTTTCGTTTACCCCATATGTAGAAAGGTTCCACCCCTCTTTTGTGTGCCTCTGTGCACGGAAATTTTAAAGTAGTAGCTTCATTGGCAGAGCGTGGTGCCAACATAAATGCTCAAGATAAGGTACAAATCTCAGAATCTTAAATTTGATAATTTAAATCAATACCGAAGAAATATCGGACGGCGCTGCACTATGCATGTGCCTTCGGCCGATTGGATGTCGCAGAACTCTTGGTGGATAAAGGGGCCGAATTAAATATCAGAGAAAGCAATGGGTGGAGTCCGTTTCATTTAGCATGCGATACGGAAAGTGTGTCTGTTGCCGAAATGCTGTCTGAGAGGGGAGCGGACGTAAATGTGCAAGATAATGTATCACATACTGTTTCGATAAAATTTCGAGATTTTAATTTCTCTTTCTATACAAGCTCGGCTACACTGCGCTTCATTATGCGTGTGCTTACAACCGAGTGGCTGTAGCTACGTTATTGGTTGAGAAAGGGGCTGATGTCAATATAAAAGAAAACGTAATAACTATTTATAAATCTATCACTAAACCATTTTCCTAAATTCCATCTCGTGTATGTACAGGGAGGGAATACACCGCTACAACTTGTAACTGATCCGAATCTATCGGCCACGCTGGTAGACCTCGTGGTAAGCAAACGCTCCAGTAGGATTTGATAAAATCTAATATCCTTGTCATCTCAGGCTCAACGGGAAAGGGTACGTCCAGCTAACGCTAGAATTATTACCTTCTATAGATGGGGATGTATTGAAACGAGCCATATCTGGATTAATACATGTGCATGTTCTTGATAGGCGCTTAGAAGCACTGCCAATCTTCTAGAAAAAATGAAAAAGGTATATTCTTAACACATCTTCTCCCAGGGTCCTTTCTTTTCCATGACATGATTGTCTAACTGTACCCTGTGTTCTTCTCTTTTACGCCATGACGGCGCAAAGGAGCGGTCAGTGAGAAAGGGATTAGGCGGTGGGAACGGAAGCGACTCCGTATCCCAAGGATCTCCGCAGTCTACGCCCCGTCAAGATTCAAGGAGAGACGTGGAAGGGCGAGGAGGAGACTACACACCCACTGCTCTAGCCTCTCTGGCGATTTCAGATGGAATGAGAGGCTCGAGGTCTCAGCCCTCTACCGCGCCTCAAAGTCCCATCGGCACACCCGTCTCACGAGAGAAAATGGGGAGAATGCTGGATGCGCGGTCCTCCTCCCTGGGCACCGTCTCTGCCCCCGACCCCGTGCCCCGCCTGCCTTTCCCTCTGGATCGATCCATGTCCTCCCCCGTCGAGTACGATTCTGGATCGTATGCGAATGGCCGAGACCGGGAGGTACAATTGTGTGATTGTAGTCATGATTCGTTTAATAATATATGGATTAAGATGGTATTGGATGAATTTCACTTCCCTGTACGATGTTTACTTTGCTCAGGTCCACCCTCCACACCCACCACCAACGAATCATGGAGGAGGATCAGCTGCCACTCGAGAGAATAGCGCCGTGAACGAGCTGCCAGTGCTTGTCTCTCGCCTAGAAATAATGTCCATCACTTTCAACTTCTCTGCGAAGCTGAGCGCTTCTTCCTCTTCCAGAGCTACAGATTCTTCGGATGCCCCATCGCGCAAACCAAAGTCTTATTTCAGAGGAACCTATCGATTTAATAGAGTAGTCGTGAAAACGATATCAGTATCATCGGACACTTCAACGGGCGGTGGTGTGCCTTTCGCATATCAAACGATACTCCACGAGATGCATATTCTCTCTGCAGTCAAACACAAGAACATTTTGCCGATGGTAGCAGCGTGTGTGGACCCGGCTTGTATGGGTATCATGTACCCATTGGCTGACCGGGGCAGCTTATTGGATGCATTGTGTAACCGACAGGCTCTGGCTGAATTGGGTTATCAGGACAGACTGCAAATTGCGAAGGATATCTGTTCTGGATTAGCTCACCTACACTCTCCCCACACGAACATAGATGGTGATGACGGTCAGCGCTGGGTGATTGTGCACCGAAATGTACGCCCTTCAAAGATATTGTTGACTAGTACTGCGGGTGGGCGCACAGCCCTTGTGACCGGACTAGAAGGCGCCGTGGTGCTTACTGCAGCTGGGAACGGCCACGTGGCTCCTACACCATCCCATCTCCCCCGAGATGCGGATGTTGCCGCGACAGGAAGCAGTTCCGCGGGTTATCTCGATCCGTTGTATAACGAAACCGGTGAACTGAATCAGATGTCCGACGTATACAGCTTGGCCGTTGTGCTACTTCAACTGGTGACAGGGACTGGTGTCGCCTTTGACTCGAGTCTGCGTCCCCCGGGACTGGTCGCCCGAGCTCGTCCGCTAGGAGATAGTGTGGAGTCGGATACCGATTGGCCCGTAGAGTTGAAGCGAAAATTCATTCGCTTTGTCTTCAAATGTTTATCTTTATCCACGACGGAGCGCCCGCGTGATTGCTCTGTTATGATGGAGGGCTTGCTGATGCTTAAGTAGATATGCCGAAGGGCATCATATAATTTGGTCAAAGAGGGTATCGATTTGATTTGCCGTACGTCCTCTGAACCATTTCCCATTTCCTTATTGTTGAGTAATTTCTCACCAACCGCAAGACTTGATTTTACACTTTAAAATGAGTTTCTTTCCGGTATATTGCATAGGTTTAAATTCAGTAACATTAACTATAATATTCTCACTGTAAACATTTTTAATTGAAGTGCGTGCGGGGGGGGATTGCGTAATTTGTGTGCGTTGGTAAGAAGAGGAGCAGAGGCCAGGCGGCAAACGTGGTAGTAGGGGCACCAAAAACCCAGCAGTTCTGCTCTAGTTTCCCACAGAGATAGCACTCCTACCCTAGTACGACCACTTTTTTTCTGCAACTGAGCTGATAAGTCTGGTGATTAAGTTCGCGTTCGACTCGTTATAGATTGATGAAGAACCACCACTTTTTTTTTTTCGTCAAATAAATTCACCATGCACAAAGGAAAAAAGATATTCCTATCAGCAACTGGACCATTCTGAGCGGGCGACAGTTGACAAATTGTGGAGGGGCGTGACTGCCTATTTGGTGGAGGCGGGTTGCTCATCGGTGCACCAAAATTGTCCATCAAAATCTAAGTAGTAAAATTCCATATTTAGTGTGATTATTATCCTCAAAAGACATGTTGGAAATTCGGACTAAGACAAATCTGGAAAACCACCTTGGCACTCGTTCTGCCTGTTATAATTAACTAATTGGTAACGGCCTATTTGACCTTTGGTACGTAGGGGATAATTATTTCCTTAGTCTACCAATGGCGATGTCTTGATCCTGCCGTCTGACTTTCCCCTCTTTATTTTCTTTATATTTTCCTCGTAATAAATAATTAGCAGATTTTCGGCAAAATCTATTTATTAAATTACGAATTCACTTGGACAGAACTACAATATTTCCGCAGAAAAATAAAAGTACCTCGGAGGCGAAATTATTATAATTAAACTTTTCAAGTGCTCGTAACTAGCATTATATTTTCATTATGAACAAGGTTAACATCGACAACAACACGTAAAAATCAAATTTATTCAAAATCTACGTACGACCTATACGGGTAAAAATCTATTTCACTTTCGCGACTTACCTGATAACACGAAAGTGTAATAACACCGTTAAGATTTTAGATTTTACTAATACTATATTTTCTTTTAGGACGAATCACTCGAGAAATGCTACTGCTCTCCGTCAATTATCGGTCCAATTTTTTGTTCTTAATTGTTCTCTTTTTTGATATTGCGTGCTCTGATAAACTTATCGATTTTCCGAACCTGCAGAAAACAAATTTCCTGTTTATTGTTTTTGATGACCTGAGGAATGAGTTGAACTTCTACGGGCGTAAGCACATGCTCACTCCTAACTTTGATCGACTCTCGCGCAAGTCAGTCATATTCGATAATGCCTATTGCCAAGTAGCAGTCTGCAATCCTTCCCGCGACAGTATGCTGACAGGGTTGCGACCTGATACTACCGGCACATATTCTTTTCAGTGGAGCTTTCGTCCGCACATGATATTTCCTACAAAGTTGGCGCGGTCTGGTTATACGACCGCTGGTTATGGTAAAGTATCTCACTGGGATTCATCGGACAAAAATGTCTGGAGTTACGACCATTGGGATGGTGATTGGTATTCATATCAAGTTCGGGAACGCGCCTACATGAATGCATCTACAATGCCAGATCAGGTTCGTCCGGAGACGTTCTTTCGCGATCATATGTTTACGACGAAGTTAGTGAAAACCATCCGTGAATTGCATAAGCGACCAGAGTACTTTATGGCAGCAATTGGATTCAAGCTTCCTCATTTAGCTGTTCACCTTCCCTATCAATACTATAATATGTACAAAGGAAAAGAACAATCTTGGAAACTCACAAAAAAAGAGTCTAAGTTTCCTCCTACATCTCCGGCCATTGCGTACCGATGCTGCGCTGACCCGGAATTCAGATACATGGCAGAAGAAGGGCGCCAGAAATCAAAGAGAGAAATAAGGCTAGGGCAGGACATCGATCTAGTCATTCCGGAGGATATGAGAAATGAACTAATGTTAGGGTATTGTGGGGCAGTTACGTTTCTCGACAAGCAGATTGGACGGATACTCGACGTAGTTGACGAGCTTAATTTGTGGGGGAATCTAACTGTTATACTTACGTCAGATCATGGCATACACAACGGCGAGAAGGGCCTCTGGTAAGCTTAGGGTGTGATTCTTATGACTATAACTTTCTCACATGACAGATTTGTCGTCCATTTCATCAGCACAATCTATTCATCAACCTCAACCTCATGTCACCTTCCATCTCCTTATTATTGCCCTCCTGTTTTTATATCTGTGTCCTCTGTCTCCATCCACAGGGAGAAGTGGACACTATTCGATGAGTCCACTCGAGTGCCTCTCCTCATCCACCACCCCCAGTCGCCATTTCAAGGGATGCACTACACGAAACCCGTGGAGCTTCTCGACATCTTCCCTACCATCAACGACTTGCTTGGAGTGCGCCGCGCGTACAATGACTCGGACATATGCCACTCGGACGATCCGAAAGGGATATATAAGTGTCTCCCGCTACAAGGTAAAAGTCTCGCGTCTGTGGTTCTAGGGGACGCGCTGGAGCAAGATTCTGCCGCGCTGACTAATAGGGAAGAAGGTCGTTCATCCAGTATTTTTGGGCAGAGCAGTAGCAGTGCAGATGGAGGCTCG
>VKHC01000010.1:0-31286 GCA_015143735.1 Synura sp. LO234KE | reverse complement strand
CTGATTGCTGGCGTGTTGAAACAAGATTGGCAACAACGCCCGACGCTCCGAGACAGTGAGTGTCTCGTTTAAGCAAAAATTTGAGCTGAACGTTCACGTCGAGTACGTTCGAGCTAGGCTGCTGGACAAACCCGAATTACTAGCTTTGTGGTGCGCGCGTCTAAGTAGAGATCGTTGGAGTGATATCCTCCCTGAACATACAACATTTTCAGGGACAACTCGCGTTGAAGATCTAATTGCTGTGAGAGGCCCATTGGAGTTACTTTCGGAATTCACAACACGGAAAGAAATGTTTCAGTCAATTGTTCCACTTTAGAGATGGCAGACCAGGCTTCTTCCAACGGAGAAAGCGATACTCCCTGAATTTTCTAGAGGGTCTCTTCTTCTATATGCCGATTTAAAAGAGTCTGGCTGTTCTCGATGTGCCTGAACATTTAGCGAAATCAGAATTAGTCCGTGCTTTTCAGAGATATCGTCTTCAACCAAAAATTTAGACTCGAAGAAGTTTTCAAGAGGCTCCCCCGAGACTGGTGCAGCCGCCATAACTGCAAAAATTTCTGTAGCTGAATTTATTGTCCGCTCGAGTTCTGTGACCGAACCGAAAATTTGGACAAGAAAAAGTTGTCGGATTAAATTCGAAGAGTTGACGCCAAACCAATTTCGCGAAAAGCTTAGGTCTGGAGTTGATAGCACTTGAGCTCCAAACCTAAATTGCAGCGCGAAATAAATTGGCGTAACTTCAGATTCGGCGATGGTTTTCCAAGAAAACTAAAATTTTTATCTCTGACAGGACTAAGTTGGCTCGAGGTCTGGATTACTTTCGACTTAAAGAATACCCTTGAATTTCTTTCTCCTTGACGGTCACCATCTTGAATAGGTTGGAGAAACCAGTTTTGCTGGTCGCGATTTCCATTTCGCAGCTTACGCTAAAAGCAGGGAGCAGTGTCGCCTGCGCTTTTGAAGGCTTCGATAATTTGGATCTAGAAGCCTTTAGGTCATTCTGAGGCAAAACTACTCAGAACCCGAGTAGGAAAGTACTAAATATGCTTTGGTACAGTCACACAAAACATGATTTTAAATCTACTATATTTACGACTCCCGATCCCTGAATTCGTCAAATAAAATACATGGTCAAACAGCATCTGGCGGCGCAATACAGGGTGTATGGTAAATAACTAACTAGTCCCTCCTACTACTGTGTACTACTAAAGGAGGGCACACACAACCGCACACGGCACACTCAAAAATTGATCTTTTTTTAATATTAAATGTATATGTGTAGCTACTATAGGTGATGTTTGGAGTAAGAGAGCACCATGATACTCTGCCTTTAGACACCCCCTCATTTGTTAGATGTACTATCGGAAAAAAGCATGAACCTTTACAGGTTAGTCTATCGCTTCAAGTTACCAATCCTAGTAGCGCATAACTACTGACAACTGCTGGTGAAAGTGCAGTCTGAAAAGTAGTAAAATGCTGCTCAAGGACGTCGTTCTCACGGTCAAGCGGTAGCCTAAGACAGCAGCTATAGTCTCAAACTGTAAATACATTGTATTATCGCGATTAAATGGCAGGCAATCAACCACCAAAGGACTTTTGCATTCTAATTAAACAAACATCTAATTCAGGTTGAACCTTAGAAATGAATTCAGCCGGCTTCGTTTCCGCCCCCACGACGTACCCCTTTTTCTTATACCATTCGATCAAGTCGGGTCGTACGCTAACCACGTCAATATCCATCACTTTATTTCGAGGTTGACCTGAGTGGCCGGTAGAGGAATCATTCGAAGAGGTAAAACGTTGTAGTCTCATTTCAGCGGCCTCCACCAGGGCACTACCAACTCCCAAGTTGCGGTACTTGCTTAGCACTGAAACAGCGGAGAAATGCCCACTTATTGTAGGAAATGGAGTCGTGCATATTTCCAAATAAATACTTCCGATAACTTGATCGTTTATATCAACATAGGCAACAAGGAAAAATGCGTTTTCTTTTGAAAACATGGCCATAATATCATCAAACTTAAATCTGCGGTGGAATTCGGGCTTTTTGAAAAATGAGTCAGCTAAGAATGCCTCATTAGAGACGTAAAGTACTTGTTCAAGATCGGATATCGTTGCCACTCGAATTTTATATGCCATAGTGCGTCCTTCTCTCGCCTCGGCCCACAAATATTCAAGATATATGAGTGCAGTTATTCCTACAAACAGAAAAAAATCATGTAGAAAATGTTGAAGGCGCGTAATATTTGTCCGTGGAAATAATACGATAAATGGTTCCACTCAGCTCGTGACAGAAGCATTTTTTCCCTAGACAGTATTCATCCGTGCAAATGCGGGGGCGAACCCAACCGCCTAATATTACAAGGGCTTGATATCTATCCTCAAATGTATTGTTGCACAACTTGTAAGTCGCAGGCCAAACATATTTTTACATATTTCGGCAGTCCAAAGGAATGGGATTACCAAGGCAAGAAAAATATGTAAAAACTACCATTACTAACTGTTAAACTGCTAGTTTAACAATTTCTCAGTTAGGGTTAGATATATTCCGCGAAGGAATACAGTAAGTTGTCGCGTCACTTACAAGAGAACAACAAATTAGTCATTATCATCATAGTGGAAAAATTACGAGGAGAAAATAATTAAAAAATCGCTTAATGGGGAACTCAAGTGGAGTCAAAAACAAGTGTATACTAATGATAGTTTTGATTTACTTACTTGATTATATTCCATATTTCTGCATCCTTACGATACGTCACGCATGTCACATACATTATTTAAATTGAATTATGTTCTCCTTCCGACAAAGGGTAGGAGCCCTTGACTGGAAATTAATATCTAGTATTGATTTAGCCAGTGTAATTGAGGATATTCGGGTAAGTTTGTCGATACCAAACTTTCGTTCATCGGAATCTTAACGTCCATTTTAGATTGATGAGCTTCAGGCTATACTGGATCCAGTCACTTTCTGCGAATACCGAGTGGAAGATGTCAAACAAAATACTGTACAAAGTACCACTAAACTTGTTAAATTGATGCAACTTCTGCTGGAATATTTACTATTTTGTCAAGAATCACAGTTTAAACTTGTTCGCGATCTCTATTCGAAGAATGGCGATCTAACTAAGAGCTCTACAATTCTTGAGCGTCAAGTAGTCGCGCTTAAGGAAGATGTAAAGATATATCAAAAACAGCTGAAATTGTTGAGAGAATCCCTAACAAAGTATCAAATAATGATCAAGGGAAAAGATGAACAAAGTCCTCGCGTGGTTTACGATCCTAACTCCAGAAACGAGTCGAACAAAGCAGACGTACGCGAAAATTACTCCGGCATCCAACCAATAGTAGAATCAGTTTTAAAGCACGAGAAGGAAACCCGTTCATTCATGAAGGAAATCCTCGACGATCAAAGATCAACCTTCATGGACGAATTGCACCGGTTGATGAACACCCTCCAGTATCAACACGAGACCAAGCTCGGGCAAACTGAAATGGACTGGAAGCATCAAGCGGAAATGTTGCTTCAAGCGATGACTAGTACATTACAAAGTAGCACAGTTGAAGCCGAGAAACATCGTTTGATCTGGTTGAACATGCTACATGACTTTACGAGAGCATCTGCGGTCACCACGCCTGAGGATGATAAGAAAGTGGCCCCAACGGTCACAGAATATAAGAAGTCGTTCGGTGTGAACACAGATTCCACCTTATCAGCTGGAGTGCACACGAGGGACATAAACACCGCGACAGATTCGCTCCAGCACCAGACATTATCCACATCCACCACTTCACTCGCCACTGAGAACTCCTCTGTGGTGAATCGGAGGGTGCAGATGTCTATGGTTCGCGCGGTAGTGGCGTATGTCCGGGTGAACGTAATAACCGTTCTTGGCATGGCACTTCGCAAATGGAAATCGGTGGTGGCTCGAGAGCGGGATCGGGAAGGCTACGAGGCTGAGGTGGACTGGCGCAGAGCTCTGGAGGAGTCCAGGGCCAAGGAGAGGGCGCTCCAAATCGCATTGAGTTCAGAGCGGGAGCGGGCGACCGTAGAGGCGGCTCGGTACAATGCACTCACCAGGAAGACGGCGAGGGACAACAGCGTTGTGCGGACCGATCGAGGGGTGGGAGACACTTACGAGAGAGTGGACAGGGACACGTCTATGTCACAGTCATTTCTGGCCTTGAGTCGACCAGCAGAAGGCGAGACCAGCCCGCCCGTTCTTCTTACTGACAACGTCGTCTTAGGGGACGTGACCCGGGACTTGAGCGGTGCCGCAGCGGTGGGCCGCACCTCTCTCCTGGAGGATGCTATGGCCCTGTACAGCTCCCCGCTTATGCAAGGTGATGCAGCCTCGCTGATGGAGGCGGCCCGCATGCGCGCAGAGGCTCGGAGAAGGGAAGCGTTGGAGGGACGAGGCAGCGAGGTAGTTATTGAGGCGCTGGCTAAAGAGATTCAGGGTAGGCTACTGGAGAGCTATTAGTGGGGGAGGGCGACGTGAGCTGCCTTCACCCTTTTTGTTGGTCGTTTAAATAGTGTTTATCTGCGTTGTGTTTGGCGACGGAAGGTTGTTCGTGTCATGTTAACCTGTACCTCAGTAATATTTTAGAAAAGTTTCGCATACTATTGGTTTAGTAAGTTGTTCAAGGAGATTTGTGAACGAAGTGAATATAATCAGCTACAACTTTGCACTTTTTGACTAGTTTTTCTCCAAATGTACTAGTTTTTCTCATAAACTCTTAGGTGCATTCTCCTTATAGACGGTAAGGCCATTGATTTATTTTCATAATGATAATGAGTTCGCCTCAAAGCACCACAATCGACCTACGTACCAAAATTTATTCACCGTACTCTATAAGTGCCGCCACCAGCTATAGTCGGTCCACCCAAAACCTAACCACCTAAAGTCCACCACCAAAGTTCACCTAAAATGTCCAGGACCTTCCATTTTTGACCCCTTAAACCCTTGGTCACCAGCTATAGCTGGTCCATCCAAAATCCAACCAGCTATAGCTGGGGTTTTAGTGGTGGACTTTGGGTGGTACCACTAGAGTCGGTACCACTATAGCATGGATTTTTATCCACTGATGAGTGGTTTGGAATCTTGTCAATCATGGTGAGCTTCTCCACACTAGAGAAATATCAGATAGATATTTTCCAAGAAGTAAGAGCGAATCGCTTCCAAGTATTCATCTTGTTAAAACTACTTCTGTAAATATTCAAAACAGGACGAATGGATTATTACCAGTAATTCTTATTGGAGACCAGCTGGCGAAACAAGAAGCATTCGCCATAGGAAATAGCGGTTCCTCTGTAGCTGGCAGTTACTATAGCTGCGCCGCTAGTATGTTGGTGGTAGCTATGTAAAATGTTCTGCTGTACCACCACTCGGACAGCGAATAGCTTGGTGTTCACCGAAAAGAATCATTCATCAACTTAAGTGGTACTATATTACTAGGCATTATCGATGATGAGGTACCAGTCCTTCGACATAGACATGCCTAATAACATGGAGTCCCAATGTGCCAACTGGCGAACCCCTTGACCAAGTGTGGGTAGGGGGAGGAGGCCTCCGCCAGAAAGTGTAGGAAAGTCCTCCCACGGAGATGGTTAGTACGCGACGACGTCCCCGAAAAGACAGAGTGATACGCGCGTACCACACCCAAGGGACCACAGAGGGAAACATGACACATAGTATCGGAGCGACAAGAGGGTACTATGAACACCAGTGATGCCAGCAAGTGCATAGGACGGGCCACCACAACGAACGAAACCAGGCGAGAAAAAGAGAGGACAAGCGAATGGATCTAAGAACAATAGCGAATCGCGTGTTCCACGGTCGCTTCAAGCAAGGTGCTCCGCCGATCGGGTCCGTACACGTCTTCTTCGAGCGTTTCCTCCTGTTGGTCCAGCTTCGGGGGGTCGCTCGTGATGGGCCTCTTTGCTAAGGCGCTCTCGGAGGTGCGGCCTGTTTATACCGCTTTGTAGACGGACGAGCGAACGAAGAAATGCGAGTTGAAGGGGCGCGAGGGACGGAGTAAAAGAAATAGACCAAGAAGAGCTTCATGCTTAACTCTACTTTTTCAAGAAGTTCAGCTTATCAGGGGTTGATTACCTTTTTCCAGATGTCTTGATCCCCGATGGTTGTGAAGAGATCTTCATACATTCCATATTTATGGGGCAGAAAAGTAGTCTAATAACGCCCAAGAATACTCCGGGAGTGTACCAAAGTCAATCCTTCAAGACTATGGAACTGAGGAATGCTCTGGTAGACTTTGTGATGATTTGTAAGTTGACCTTTGGCACCACGAAAAATCCCTTACACGAATATCGATATAATATCGCTTAGAATCCGCTTCCAAGCTTCCAACTATCTTAAAGTACCCTATACCTAAGCCAGTTGATGACTGCTGATTACCAACAATCAATTTCGTTCACTAAACCAAACGTCTAAGCACCGAAAACCAATTATAGCCAAAGAAGTAAATTAATTACGTAATGCGTTTATGGTATCCAACTACGTGGGGTCATACAGACGTGAAAATGTTAAAGTTTGAGTGTAAAAACACCCCCAAATTTAATTAATCAACGCATGGACTCAAATAACACGACCAATGTCAAATAACACGACTCAAATCACAAGCATCCATGTCAGTAACTGCAAAAATCACGATAGATACCAATCTTCATCACTTTTTGCACAGCGCTAAAATGATCATACCAGGACCAACCAAGAACAACAAAAGCATCAAGGAGTCAGCAAATATATGTGGAAGAATCAAGGAGTCGGAAGAAGGATAGATGTGGACCAAGCAACGTTTTCCCAAATGGATTCTCCATATCTGTGCGCGTAATTTGATTCCGTAACCAGTTTTTATTTTAACTTGAACTGATATGTGATGAATATTATAAACGCGCCTGCGCATTTTTTAGCGCCAAAAACCCATCGAAACACCTGAAGCGATTCTTTAAGGTACACCATTCCACCATCATTTCAAATCATTTAAACATCATTTCCAAGCATGGATATGACCTCTCAACGTTTATATTGCATCATAGGACCCTCATTAGAACCATAGCAGTTATAACCCTGTCATGTGCTGACCGACATATGTTACACCCATATTCACCATCGAAACGTAAGCTTGCCATATGCTCATACACATTGCAAATCACCTCTTGAACGCTTTGCAGATGTCAAGCTCCCTTCAAATGGCCCGAAAACGCCCCAGACGGCAGCCGGTCGAATGCTATGATTTGAAACCTCTCCAGCGCCTAACTGTATTTTAGTACTGTTTTGACCCCAACACGCACATCTTGCCATATCGTTGCAGTGTAACCCCGCGCTCCTCCTATGCTCAAAATATTCTTTTCTAACATGTTTCCTGCCTGCTCAAATGCACAGCTTACGTATCCCCCCCGAACACGTCACTCATATGCTTTCCCTTCATTTCCACCTAATTTCAACATGTTTACGCAATCACAGCATATCACGCAAAACTTTATATCGACCTCCCCTGACGTGTGCGCCTCATAAACTTTATATTATATACCAACTTCAAAGGCCATTATATGATTTCTACCTATTTGAGCTGCAAGAACTAGGATAGCATTAGGAGCATAAAGTAGGGAAAAGACTACATATGTGTCGCACAGGAGATGCATCACAGCACCACAGCCAAGTGGTACCCAAGTTCCGTGTTTGAGGGATCAAATAAGATCACTATAGACCAGCAGCAACAATAGTTCCGTTACCAATCCACCGATAGGGTACCTAGGCAGTACACCGCATTTTACGAAATGTGTACGCAAATTAGCATAAGTGTAATCGTCAATTACGGATAGATCCTGAGGGTGGAGATATACCCTCCGCTGATCAGTCGACACATGTGGATAATTACATGGTTGGGGTGGCACAGTACAGCAGGATTCGATAGAAACTGCGAAGAATGATCAGTAGCGGCCTATGCAGCTGCTATGCTGCAACAGTGCCCTCTCTCCCCTCCCCTCCATGGAATATGATATCAAACACGAAAGTAGAAGCTGCAATGCCAGCATCCTTCTACATAAAATATTTTTGAGATTGTCTTGTTGGCGCACTTTTCATATATTCTAGCACCCATTAGTCAAGATTGCCGGACGTGGGAGTGTTGACATTTTACACGTCCTCCCCCAATTATAAAATAAAGTCCGGGAGGCGAGTTGCTTCAAATCGGGCATTTGTGCACGCTCATCGTTATTTTCTGCTCCTCCTTCAGCGCCAACATATATAAAGGGATCTGAGTACAGACTACCTCCATGACAGGCAGAAATAACTTCATCAGGCTTGGTAGATTCCGGAATTAAATGGAAAAAGGGAGCAGAAGGAAATGTTGGAACACTGTTGCCAAACTGAAAATTTAAAGAGGTGGACGATGATAATCGACTTATCATAGAATTTTCTCCTGCACAATTTTGCAAAGAAACTAGGTTCGAACTTAATTTTCTTCGAGCTTCAAACCTAGATTGTTACCCAAAATGGCTAGGCCGAAAGAGAGTCCGGGATGGGTTATCCATTACAATAAGAAGTTGTATTATCTCGGACAGAATTGAGTTCGCTGGAGGCCTAAATTACCTTCGCCTTGTTGCGAAACACCCTTGGATTTTTCTCTCTTTGACGGCTAGTATTATCCTAGGGAGGTTGGAGATTCCGATTTACAGTTCGCGATTTTCAATTTCGCAGCTTAAGCTAAAAGCCGGGAGTTGTCCCCTGTACTTTTGACGAGGAAGAACTACTAATTAGAACCCAAGTCGTAAAACACTTGGATAAGTTTTGGTACTGTTTTGAAACTGTAGCTGTGGCTGTAGTAGTTCCGCTGTGGGAATCGCTGTATTGGCGCATACTAATATAAGAAAGCAGTGTTAAAACAATTATTAGAAACATGTTACTCGTTTATCCATTACTACTAGCACGGGACTAGGATGTGGTATGCTCGGCGTAAGGTTTTCAACTCGTAACTAATTGAGTTCGACCTCAATCTAATCTCTCTGATCACCGCGCCCTAACTTGTCTCAGAAACAACTTCTGAGTTTTGTTGCTATAACAAAGTGCAGACTACTTGGTACAGGTACAACATAACTAATCGCAGTATTTAGTCGTTAACAACAGATATTGGGGCTCAGTGCCTAAAGACAGATTTCAACCAAAAACAACTAAATTAATTACATAATAAGCAAACGAAGCGTATCACACGTGCGGACACATAGACGTGATAAGCGTTAAATTTCAAGTTTTAATACAATTTCAAACAACCTAAAACTCAAAATAGAATATCTCATGAAGCAATGCATAAAATCAGGTAAAATAAATCATTTCAGATCATGCAAATGAGATATTAACCCCCATCACAGAAATTACAAGACGTGGCAACTTGGCATACAAATAGTAAAATCAGTAAGAAACGGCATTTTTAGAACTCGCAAAATATGAAGAGATAGTAGCAAATTTTCTTAGAGGTACGAAATTCAATTAGGTCAACAAATAATTTCCCAAAATATTTTAATTTAACTCGCTTCACAGAAAAACTAGGAAAATTCGACAAATAAAATCGCCTAACATCAGATCGTCTCCGAAGGGTCGAAACTTAAAAATTCTTCGAGTCTGTAAGCTCTTGGCACAATATATAAGGCTCTAAGTTAGTTTTTCTGAAAACTGTCTCTTACTTTGGAAGAGATAATCATGCTCTCCTGACAACAGATTCTTGGCCCACCCCATAACTCGCTCCAGCCAAAAGATCTTGAGATAATTTAATTTGACGATTGCACATCATGTCTTAATGACCGATTTCTGCATGAAAATAATTTGTCATTCGCCATATCTGCTCTCCAACCCACAAATATCACTTTGTCTGCCAGACCCTCCTGGACGCATCGAGCAGCAACGGCGTAGGACCTCCAACACACCAGGTAACTTTACAGGCACTATATACATGCTTCATAATAGCCAATTAACGTTCAGGAAGTGTCAGGATCATCGCAGAACGCTTTGAAACGCTCTTGACGCAACCCGCTCAAACCAGCCCAAGCCGCCCTCCCCTTCCGTGTAAGCTTCAACTCCTTGCGTCTTGCGCTTGAACATAGCACTCCATCACACGTCTCGAAGTCCCATAGAGCTCCCCCAATGTCCCGCCGTGCTTTATCTGCCATATAAATCCAACTCCTAGCTCATGCCCTTGCACGCTTGTCTTGACCACGTCCGTTACACGTTGTAAACAATGGCGCATATGTCACGTCATGTTTAAACATCACATAAAGGATGTCAAATGCGGCGCTCCACCCCGCTCGTGCATACGTAATTAAATTAGATTATTTAAATGGTCGTATACAGTCTGCCTCTAGTCTATCTTACTATTAGAAGAAAAGTGAAGTAGAAGCAAAATTGAAGTGTGCACCAGTGTAGCGTATGAAAGCAAAAACTGAATAGAGAATAGCCGCAACTACCTACAAAATTGACCGTTAATTACGGATAGCTCCTGACGGTGGAGATGCAACGCCTACTGAGCAGTCGAGCGATATACGGAGTAGCAAGAAGGGCAGGCATAGTGCAGTAGGTAAATGGCAGTGGACAGAATAGTTCAAAATATCCTATGCAGCTGGCGATGCTGCAACAGTGGGAAAAGTAGTCCAATTCAATTTATTTAATCTGTCTAACCGGTTTATTCCAAACTGCGCAATCTACTTCCAGACCATGACCGATATAAATTTTAAGCGTTTTAAATTGAATATAAAATATTTCGCAGCACGATTTTTCGTCTCGAAATTCAATTTGCGTGAATATATACCCGCCTGAAATATAAAAAACCCAGAATTGAAATTTTAAAATCTCTCCATTTTTGTACATGCGTACAATCGCAGGTGGGTTCATAATAATTATGCAATAAGAGGACAAACGCACATTTCACCCATCCACATATCAAGATAAAAATCTTGTCATAGACTGCATTTATTCCACCGCATAATCTCTTTTCATATACCCAGTTGATGTTAGTCGAACCTCTAATCAACTTTAAAAGATTTCGCTGTTTTCCAGCAATAAACTCAATAAGTATCGAAAAGTGACCCGATTATAAGCTTGTCTTTCCTGGATGATTCTCGATTTTTCCCACATAAGCGTTTAAATTGTAACCGGTTTCGGATGCGCGTGGACAAACTATTTTAACGCTTTTTAAAAAATAGAATTTTTTATCTGTTTATACATTTAATGCTGCTACGGAAGAATGTCGGCATTTAATAACTATTTTGAAATTTGTGAGGTTAAGTTAACAGTGAAGTTCAATTTGTTTGGAGAAAAGGAAGCATATTTTTGATTTGTAAATTCTAAAGAAAAATAGTTTTTTAACCTTTTCGACAAGAGAACAAAGTGAATATATAAGTTTGTAAAGAAGGGAAAAACCGGACCCACTATATGCAATTATTTATCGGTTTCACTGACGATAAACCGGACCTTTTCAGTTTATTTGTAAACATAAACCTATTACATAGTTCGACCTACACCCGTCTCGATTTATTGAAATATCTTCATATTTGTACATACGTACAATCATAAGAGGGTTTGTAATTTTGCAATAAAGACGTACTTTCTGTACATTTCGCCTATCCAAAGTCAACGATGGAATGCTTGTCATAGCCTGCATCGATTCTACCGCTTACTCTATTTTCACAAACCCAGTTTATGTTGGTCGTACCTCGAATCATCCAGAAACGATCTCGATGCTCTCTCGTAATTTTCTCGGCAAGACTCGAAAAGTTACTCGAGAACAAACTCGTTGTTCCTCAATTATTTTCGGTTTTTCCTACATAAACTCTTAGTTTTCGCTGTATTCTCGCAGAGTAAAAGGAATTATTGACATTAATATGATTAATTAAAAAAGAAGCTTGAAGCATGCAAATCGAAAATGGAACTCTTCAATTATTTGGCAAAATGTATCATAGTAAAGCAAGTAGAAGCCAACAAATTGATAGTGCAGAGCTAACTACGCGTATGACAGTGCATCAGCCCTTGGTTGTTCGTGAAAAGATTAATTTTTAAAAGCATGATCAAACATGTTGCAGCAAAGCAGCTTCATCATTTAGTACTGGCTATTTTGGCCATAGACTATTTACGTACGCTCTATGGTGCGCACTCCTATTTCCCTGTTCTTATACAAGTCGACTGCTCAATAGGTGGGGTAACTCCGCCACCGGGAGCTATCCGCAAATGACGGCTAAATTCTTATTCTGCGTGACTACCCTCGGTACATTTCTTCCTCACCTCATCTCCGCTACTGTAAGTTTCTAGCTAGTTTTAGGCAGGTGACACATCCAGACAAGAAAGGGTTTCTTAACTTGCATTAGTCATGGGAGGATATGAAAGCGACTTGAGTGTGGTGCAGTGATATGCTGTGATGAAGTTGTGAGACATATTATAACAGACATGACGTGGGTGCATATATGTTGCCGGACGGCGTGAAACGTGTGTTCATTGTTGTGTGAAACTGGCTACAAGCTAGAGCTAGGAATCAGGAAACTATGGCAACGACAGTGAGCTAGAGCGTCGCGGGAGCACTAGGGGAGATGAAGTAACATCACCGATGGGTAGGATCGTCGCAGGAGGGCTACGAGCGGTGCCATAGTGTTAAAGATACGTAGCGGGGAGCGGCGTCTACCAGCTTATGGCAGGAGCTTTCCTGGGCGTCCTGACGCGAGATTGACGTTATGTGAGCGCTTGGTGGCTTATATGTGACGTGAATGAGGTGCTCGTGCGCTTACCTTGAATGGAGGGAGCTAGCTAAATCTGCTGATCGATGTGGTTTGAAGGGTCCGGAAGCCAATCTTTGAAAACAGTACTGGAGAGCAGATACAACAGGAGGCGAGAGAATTTTGAGCAGAAATCCGTTATTAGGTGATTGTTCATTATTTCAAATTAATATACCTTCAAGCGTTTCTGGGACTAGAACGAGATACGAAGTTGGGTAAAATGTTTCCCCTGATATTGCAAGACTGACTAGGCTCAAATAAAATAAGTGGAAGTTGATTTAAACTGCAGACAGATTAATTATTTCAAAGATTTACCTGATTTAGTGCCGTCTTTGTCGAAATCAACTTCTTGGGAGATTTAAGAGGCGAAAATTCACAACTTTCTTCACAAGAGAAGGTTATTTGAGTTTAAATAATTTGGTAAATCAACTTACAGGTCATTTAAAATTCAATCTTCCAAGGAGTTGAGCTGTCTCTTCGTATTTCTCTTGAGATCTGTAAATGTCGATCTACTTGATTTTGCCATTTCAAAACTAGGAAGCTCAAAGTTGTTTTCTCTTGCTATTTCTGTAATCGTGGTTACTAGTAATTTTACTTGACCTAGTAAACACTTTGTTTTACCTGCTGTCCTTGATTAATTCTTGAAATATCCTGTTTTTGCTGTTTATGTCCCACTTTCAAATTGGCCTGAATTTCAACGCCTATCTGTTGTGGTGGTGACCGCATGTCATAGTAGATACGCGACGGAACTTACGTAATCTGTTAGTTTACTTTTGTTGAAATATATTTGCTGCTGAGAAATTTGTCTGCTCATACGAGAGACGAACTGCATTTTTGCCATCGTACCTAACTCTAGTCAACTACATATGACAGAAATTGGTACCTCAGAAACTGATTTTGAGTTTAGTTGAGGAACAGTGGTTTGTAGCGGGGAGAAGTTGAACAATCATACCATCATTAAAAAAAATTTTCATGATACCGTAACATATCATCTTGAAAATCGACTTCACCGTGATTTATCATGAATATGATAAAAAAATTATCATGAGAAATTTTCTATCATGGTACCGCATTTATCCTTTTCGCTGTTTTATAATAAATACGGAACCCCGTGATCACCGAGGAAGCAAAAGTAAGACCTACCGAGCCAAACTGTGTTGAAGTAGCTGCGGCACAAACATGAATCACTGGGGAATTTATTTATTTCTTAAATGCTCGCGAATGGTGCTACAAATGTAAGTGGCAAATTATTTTACTGTTTTCCATCACGTCCTCTAGCTTCGTCTAAAGGCAGGCGAGACCGTTCAATATCAGTTGCAACTGCGAATGCTGGGAGTCGAATACCATTAAATTCAATGTATCTGTATCCATTTAATTAGTAGTTTTGATGTTTTCAACTGACTGACTGGAATAACTCTGGGTATATAATATTGGTAGCGATTTCAACTGATTCCCTCAATGGTTCTAGTACTGTAGATGTTTCTTCATAAATTTAGAGATCTTGGACGCATCTTGAACTCTGTAGAGAGCGACCTGAAGATGGCCATGGGAGAACAAATGGTTTCTTAAATATAAGAATTCAGAGTCTTCTGGTTGCCCTTTGGATATTTGTCATAACTGACATATACAGTATGGATATCGGAGAGGAAGCTGAGTGCACAATATCTTAATTCAAACCCGATTCTAGAAATAGGGATTGCTTTAACGCATGTTGAAATCTTAATATGGCATCCACTATCATCGAGAGTACTAAAGGATTATATATGCATGAACACAAACTTGTATCTTGCGATGATTACTAGTGTTTGACGGTTTATTGAAGCGCACGATTTCAAGATAGAAACACAATATATATTTATTGGCAAATTGAAGAATTTTGATTGACTTTGACGAGGATTTGAATATGCATTATGAACTGACTACTGAATTGTAAATTTAAATAGGTTGTCTGTTTGTCTTGCAATAGTATTTAACACTTAAGAATGTTTTACTCGAGTATTATCTACCGATGCTTCTTTTTTGATTAAATTTCTCAATACAGACGCCGTCTACTGCCGAGTAAAGTTTGTGTAGAGGGACAGAGTTGAATGTCTTGAAAGCTTCTGCTGTGAGCATTGATTTCAGTATAGCTTTTGGATCGTTGTCTTTGCAAAAAGTGCATCCGCTGAAAACAACTTTTTTGAATTTGACATTTATGGAGAATTCATGCATTAAATTTTTCTATTCTAGCGATCAACTTCTCGATTTGTTTCAGCTAAATTACTCTATGTGCAAAGTTGGTTGGTAATTTAATTTTTCGGAAAAAAATGAATTGCCTCGCATGTTTTTCCGTGATATGCATCTGATGTTTGGTACAATAATTTCTTTGGTGCCCCGTTTTATAATCTCCTTTCTCAAATGATAAATTCATTTTCCTGTGCTTCTCTTGGCTTTCAAGAAAACGATCTGATATTTCACACATCCAAAGCCTAAGATGGAATGCTTGTCATAGACTGCATTGATTCTACTGCAAAATCGATGCACTAAATGCGGCTCTTTAGAATCGACCCCGAAGAAAAAACTCTATAGAAGACCGTAAATAGAGTACTTTCTAAACAGACACGGTCAAGAGTAACCGAATATAGAATTTTCACTGTATTCTAAAACGTGAAAAACGGTTTATACTTGCGTTTATGACATTGACACAAAATCTTTCACCGGAAGTAAGAAAATTTTACGATGCATAATGTAAGTGCAAAATGTACAAAGTTGACGAGGTCTGAAGCAGAATGAAGAAATTTTGGGCATAATGATGAAGATAACTTTGTGGCAGTAGAAAATTGTAGCGTGAAAATGGTAGAATCGGAGGAAAATGATATGGTTATAAGAGTTGCATTTGCTGGAGATTTAACTGCTGATGATCTAATCATTTATAATAAAAGTCTGTTGTGTAGAAAAACAGGAGAAATCAATTCCTGTTTTTGCAATTTTTAAAAACTCTTGTATCTTTTGCAAAACCTCATATTATTTGACAAAGTAGTAGTCGTTAGATAGCCCATGATTAGACCTTTAAGAATCACCCTTGATCTCTTCATAAATCGACGCCGTTCAAAAGATACCTATACGAAACCCTTTTTTCCCCTGTTTTTTCACATTTTTCCTGTTTTTCTACAAAACAGACTTTAATTGTTTTAAAAACGTGTGGCGGTTTTGACACCAGCTTTTTAAACAATTTTTTCTACTCCAGTTCTGAGAGGTTTCGACTCAGAATTTGCATATAAGGTACTTATTTTGTTGTATTTTAGTCCTTAAAATTTCGGTCGCCAAAGATGCGAAAATCGTCACATTTAAAATTTGTGGAAAGTGCAACTCGAAACCAACCAGAACATCCAGTGTAACAACATTCGGTTAACTTGTCTGCAGATGGAAATTCAGGTTTTTCTAGAGCTTGGTCTAATGATGTGAGCCAGGTCAACCCCGAAAGGGATAAAATTTCAAATTTCGGTGAAAACGAATTCATCACCCAGAACCTAAATTTTTATCGCAAGCAATATGAGCAAGTGTTTAGGTTTCGGGACCCTAACTTAACTAGTCATATTATGTGTAACAATATTGACGAAGGCGATGTGATGTCTCAGCAATACCTTCAAAGGGTTATTGCGGAATCTTCAGACCCAGTCGTGGAACCTTTGCAAACGACTCCTGAAGGCAAAGCAATACAACAGGAAGAATCTACAACTGCTGCGCCCGATCATGCTCTTAAGTCATTATGGGCCATTTGCAACAGCCACTCAGTCTTTCAATTCTCCTCAGCATCAAACGCTGCCGATGACGAAGAGTATCAATATTACCGAGACAGGGCTCTGGCTTATGCGGGAATAACCCCGACCGTGACAAATTCGCAAATCTGCCCTGGCAACAGTTACTTAGTCTCTCAATTCTCCTCAGCGTCGGAAGCTGAAGATGATGAGGCAGAGTATCAATATTACCGATACAGGGCTTTGGTTCGTCCACATCTGCCTCTTTCAGAGCAGAATATCACAGTTACTCGAGGGTCGCATCTGGGTCTCGCCCCATTTTCTCTCCTTCTAGTATTGGTTGCAGCGCCGATGCTTCCTGTGCCTTTATACCAGCGCCGACTAGCATTCAACTGGATTGTGCGCCAGCATACTCTGCGCAAGGATTTAGGTTTGGAGCACACCCGCCATTAACTCCAGCCCTAAATTCTTCGCAGAGTTGATTTGGTGCCAACCTCCTATCTCATTTCCCACTATCTAATTTAGCAGCGCCCCAATTTAGATTTGGCGCGCAAGAAGATTTAACCCCGGACCTAAATTTGTCGCAAAATCGCTCTGATGCCGAATCATCAATTTCGCAGCGCAGCAGCTCGTATGGACTTTTCGCATTTGGGAAAACTGCTGAAGCTGCGAAACTTCCGGAATTGCATCATAAGAAAGTTCCTTGCCTTAATCCTCCCTGCCTCCTTCCAGATCGGGATTCAATATTTACTTTTCCCGAAAATAATTTTTTCCAGCAAATCTCGCAGCGCAGCAGCTCGTATAGCATCTTCGCATTTGGGAAAACTGCCGAAGCTGCAAAACGTCCGGAAATGCGTCATAAGAAATCTTCTTGCTTCAATCCACACTGTCTTTTTGGTGTTGACGGACACTCAGAACGTCCCACTGATTATGAGAGAGCTGCCAGTTTGGTACGGGACACGCAGCTTGCAATTGAAGATGATATGGCGCACCTCAAAGACAGCAGTCCAATCCCTGGATAGCTCATCTGGAGGAACTGGGGAACGATGAAGAGCAATTTTGTCGCAATTCCCATATCTAAATGCTTAATCGGATCACCGTAATGGATGGAAGAGCACCTGAACTTTTGAAGAAACTCTTCGGTCTACTTCAAGTTAAAGATGTTACACAGCTTCGTTTATCCCAGCAATATGAAGCCGAGGAACACCTTCGCGACGAAGTCTTCTACGGCCATGGAGGCTGGCGATGCCGCTTCTTCTTTCGAGTGGAGACGACAATCTTCGCTTTGCAAGAGGACTGGCTAAGTGTTGAGATACGGATATGCCCAGCGTCTCTGTTAAACCACGTGAGTCAAGTACATGCACCGCTCATCTTTACATCAAAAGTTGCCCAACGAGCGAAGCATGGCTCCCCCGTCTCCACGCCATCGCCGTGGATGCTACGAAGCGCTTCCGCGGACTTTTGGGCTTCTTTACCCTCGACCAATTGAATAGTATCGAAGATACTTTAGAGGACATTGGATAACCCGACCCCTGGCCTCGACCATCGACTCATTGTGGTCGTACCTTCAGACTGCGGTGGATGAGGAGTGGATAAACTTTGGGAACAAGCTCTCGGATATTAAAGAACCCTCACTGGAGGCCTCGGCACCAGTGGCGACTCCGCCTCTTACTCTTACGAAACACTCTGCTTTAGCGGAGAAACTGCATCACAGGGACTCTTTTGCATGCTTGGATTCGCCCCTGACGTCGTTGCCTGGTGAGGAAGAGGATTTAGGTAATTTTTGAATTTTTAGCATTTTCTGCTTACCCCAGTGGTCCCGCTTTAAGTGGTGGTCTTCTTTTTTGCGAAGGGTTTCTCATGACATCTCCCCTGGTCGTATCAACGCGCGAGAAGTTTCACTCTTCTCTCAGAGGTTCTCTGTTTTTTATCCTCTTGCGCACCCCATCCCTGCTCTTGATATGCTCCCGGATAGCCTACGCCTCCTCTCTTTAGTATCCATCTTGCCCCCATTGGCAACACCGTTGACCGGGGGTGCACGCGTCCCCTTCCACCTAGTTGGGGACGTCGTTGCATTCTAACATAGGCACTCCAGGTGAATTCACCTGGATCTCCCCACTCGGCCACGGGACTTGCCATTTGGTACCTAGGGGAGTGGTTCTTTAGGTGGGGGTGCGGGTTTTTCCCCTCGTTTTGATTTGTCATTTTTGACTTTTCTACTACCCACACTAATTTGCTATCAAGATTTTCGGTAATCATCTATAATGACGAAGATGTAGCTAGTTGACGAGAATGATACGAACTTCCTCGATGCCATTGCTTAATCAACCTGGCTGAGATATTTTCTATAATTTCACTTTCTCTCAAAGCCTCGAGAATTTAATTGAAAATAAACTCGTCGTTCCTCGATGATTCTCGGTGTTTCCAAGATGATAAAGTCTTGGCATAGTGTTTGCGGTGGTTCAGCTATTTTTCTTATTGATTTCATATTTACTGAATTTTTTGGCGATATTTCCCCTCCTACTTTTTACAATGGTAGCTTTTCTGCGAAAGCTGTTTTCCTTGGTGAGAATCACACAAAATTAAAATGCGAATGGAAAGCAACAATTGCAAAAAAATTGTTAAACACGTTCTATCACAGAAAGCACAATAATGTTGCACAAACACGAAACAGCTTCGAGGATGACAAGTACTGCAAAATATGAGTTTATTCGCCTTCCAAATAATACCGGTGCTCGATTTGTAAAGCGATTTCCAAGTTATTTTGGATTTCTTATTTGCTCTTTTGCTGAATATTTTGGTCAAATCTCATCATAAGGTCGATTCCGTCGTAGTGGCCGTCAAGTATCATTCGAGTTATATACTCTGTTTAGAAAGGGGGGTAAAATCGAGCGTCCAATCTGAATTGCATCATCACGGCTCACCTTTCCCGAAGTTCACTATATCTTCATATTGCTGTGACGAGATGTTTTATAGAAAGTAAGACAAAAATCAATCACCAGACAAATACGTTTTCCCTCATCACTACTATAACCTCGAGAGCGAGGACCTTACCGCGGGCGAGAGCGTTATCCCATGTAGAAGCAGGATCTTGCCGCGTTTGCCCTCCTGATACGTAGGGAGATGTGTGCACGCAGCAGAAGTGAGTAGGACAGCGCGTTTACAATTCCAACTATCTTCACCTGAACGTATTTTTTAATCGGTTTCACAGACTCTGCCGTTAGAAAGCAGTGCGCCATATCTAAGAGCTGTAAACATGTTGCAGGGAGGGGACATGTGAAAAATTGGCCTCCTGAAGGGAGATTTATTTTACCTTGAGCTGAGGGAGGGAAGTGCAGGTGGCCAGTACGATGGAACAGCCTCTGCGGCCGCCCACCGAGTACACACGCACAACAATCGAACCCATAAGATTTAGGTCGATCTTAACCGCTGCATTGAATTCTGCGCACCTGTCTCCCAGGCGGTTGTAGGCGAGGGATACGACTTGTAAATCTTGTAGCGCATTCATAACCTATAGGAAGTCAAAGCAATCCATAGGGCGAAATGTGACTGTGCTACGCGAGAACGTGCAAAGTCACCAAGGAAGTGGAAGTAACGAACCGACTGAATGAGGTCTCGTTGGATCCTAGTGTCCGTCGAGATCTGGTTCCAGCTTAGGTCCAGAACCCTGCGAATGTGTTCCGTAAATTGCGATGTCAATTAGGAAACGGAAAGAAACGTGTTTCAGGCTTACTTGAGCCGATAGAACTCGTCCAGATTGTACATGTCGTCTGCCACGAGTACGTAAGTTCATGTCATCGGATTAGCTGAATATCAAGGAGCGCAGGCATGTCCCCCCACCTGTTCGGAAGGCGATACGATTTCCACGCAGATCCAGCTTCTTTAGTTTCTTGTTCCCCCCTCCAGCCTTCATCGCGTCTAGTCGTCGCAGTCCAGTAAGACAACGATTGATATCAAACTGAGATAGGTACCGAATTAGTTACTCCTTTCCCACAAACGTACCTAGTATAATCCTCACAGCCTGATCATTTAAATTATTCTCGCAAAGACTGCAGGACAAACGTTACAACAATAGAGCGAAGTGCGATAGGCCTTAGAGGCTGAGGGAGGGAGGGAGTAAGCAGTGCAGTATCAGCTTGTACCAGAGGTCGACTAGGTTGCAAGTCATCTTAAGAGTGGAGGCAAGAAGGGAGAGCGATTCTTTGCCAAATCTGCGTTGCAAACAAGGAATCAACGTCAAAAATAAGACGACCTGAATATGCTTCTATTCGGGGTACACCGCGCAAGTTACCTGTTTCCTCCAAGGTCTAGCTTGAGTAGCGCACTCATCTGCTGAGGCTGCATAAACCGTTTGACAATGTCTTGAAAGACGGATGTAGACACGTTGGCGTTCTAATGAGGACAGTAGATTATTTGTGTCCATTTATTGAGATGACGGTAGACACACTGGTACTCACCCGAAGCAGTAAACAATCCAAACCTTGGACAGACGCGTCTCGTTGCCCATCCACATCTTGTATGGCTGAGGCTGCACCGGACTCCTGGTCACCCGAGGGGCGAGCCACGGCCATGGGAGAAAATGAAGCCTTGCTTGCCGGAGTGGTTCCCATTCGTATATCGATCGGAGTAACAAGTTCACCGGTGCTCTTCCAGTTTCGCAATCCGGTAGAGGAAAATTTGCTTTGATCTGTAACAGTAATTGGAGTTTCTACTCCATCGACAGCTGGCCCGAATGATGGAACTTCAGCTGTACGCAAGCCAGTGAAATGAGCTGCGCAGCAATATAAATAAACAAATCATAAATGAGACATTTCTAAGTAATATGGGTAATTATTTGGGTAGGTGGATTCGCGCACTTAAGTTAACTGTCCCCCTGTGATGTGCACCAACTGGTGTAGGTGCCCTGATAAAAGTAGAAAAAATCAGGAATAAGGAAATAGCTATAAAATGAAGCAAACATGGCGGCAAACCTGAACATCAGCGAATCTTCATTGATATTGGACTGGGACATGGACATGACGGATCTAAGCTTAGACCGCAACGGACTCAGTGGCTGTCTCTTATCGGCGTCCAAGGAGTGCATGGACGAGTAGGGAGAAAATGTCGCGCTCTTCACGAGGCCAGTGGGACCCGGTGTGTCTTTAGCAGTTGACGAGGGAGACAGACATGAATACAGAAATAACAACTTCGTGGATCAGACCCTCCTCGAATTCAGGTCGGAGATGAGCGGACGATAATAATGATGACCATGATTTCACCTGTATCGATTCCTATCCAGCTCTTGTCGCCCGGTTGGGTTCCACTGTATCTCGGAGGTAGAACAGACGCCGCTGACATCGGGTTGTTCCACCTGTGTCATGCGGTATCACGGTCAGCCAGGAAATATTGTCAGTCATCAAGTTTTTTTACCTGGTGGACGGCTCCCCTCCGACGGACATTGCGGGAGTGCCGTCAAATGGATTGAGAGCGAGGGCAGAACTGTTCCCTGAAAGGTAGAGGCCACAGGTCAGGTCATTGGCACTGCTGTTCATGCACTTGTCACGATATTACAGTAATCTTACGAGTCACTCCTTGGACTGGCATCGCTGTCGTAGCATGTGTGACATACGGGTCCGAGTAGGTCGTCCCTGTAACCGCCGAGCTGAGGAGTCCTACTCTCTCCAGGATTTCAGCCGACCCCTTCATCCCCAGCAGGTCCACCAAACAGGGCTGCGGGAGAGAAACCAATCCACCAAACCATAATCTTAATCGGCGGACCGAAATGATTCACTCGCGCGGAGAAAAGCACACCTGATGACGTCCTGGTTTGGGCGCCGTCCAAGATGATACGGGCAACCGCACCGGCGACTTTAACAGAGGCCTGACAGCCAACGGTACATTCAACGCGAATCGCAGTCAATAATGAGCGCTGCATGCCCAGGGTTACGGGTTTATATCAGTAACTGCCGCAAACGTACAGTAGCGGGGACCTCGACGACGACGCCGTAAAGACTGAAGCCCCGTCGTCCACTTGCACGGAGTGTACAGAGAGGTTCGATCTAAGATACCTGAAAATGTTGCAGTGATATACGAACACTGAAAATTAGAGGGAGCATATCTCATCGGTGTTGTTCGAAAAAGAACGAAGAATATCAGGGGCCACACCGTACCGCTCGTCTCCTTCCACCAATGAGGTTAGGGTGGGGAGCATGTTTGGATCGAGCGAGCGCTCTAAATCGACAGCCACTGAGGCATTGGGAGCTTTTCTTGTAGATACGCCGCCGAACGCCTGAATCCGAACATAGAGAACGGTCAACGCTAGATTCTCTTACTGATACGCGATCACGACGACATGTATTTCAATCGCACCGGTTTGAAATCAGAGTGACTCCTGAGCCCCACCGCACTGGATGGCCCTAAGCCTCTGGAGAACTTCAGTTGAACAGAGACACCGACATCGTCACCATCTTCAGCGACACCAAACTGGTCTAGATCTCCCTCATCCACCGACTAAACAGAGGCGGAAATCATCATTCGCGGATAATATGGTCAAAGCTTAATATGAGCAAAAGTACTCATACACGAACAAAAGACGCAACGGAGCAATAGCAATTTTTATCTAAATCATAATATCATTCCATCAGGCGGGCTCATCCACCTGCATGCGCGAGGAGAAGTTGCTCCCATCGCTCTCTCGAAACGAATCCTACCACGCGCGCACGAGGGCTTCGTAACATCTTATGACCGTTCATTCACAGGAGGCTTACCTCTTTCGGGGACAACAGTTTGTTTCGATATTGCGTTCGGGGATGCTCTTCTACTACACTGGAGGCGGACGCGCGGCTTCCAAATACGCCGTCGTAACTGCTCTCCGAGGATGACGGACTTACAAACCCCGCTTGGGAAAGGTTCGCCGGAGACGATGGTCCGGAGGCGGGCTGCTGTCCCCCCTCACTCCCCCTGTCGGACGCTCGACCAGAAAGAAATCCCTCCACAAGAGTGTGACCGTTTAGTAGCGCGCTAAGAGAGTACGGTTTCTCGGACACAGTCTCGTCATCTCGGGCTTTGGCCGACACGTGTGATGTGAAAGTAGACAAAACGAGTAAAGACTTAAAGGAAATGCAACTGAGCGATAATTGTCGTCGTCCCTCACCCGCATTGAATCCCTCCTTGTCGTCCGTCACCGTCCAGTTCCAGTCGCCCATCCACCGCTCGACCTCCTAGGGCAACGGGTTCAGGTTAATGTGGTCGGAGACGAAGCAGGGAGGCGGGGGAGTTCCTATCAGCTATGAGATGAATACGCACTTCCCGCCAAAGGCGCTGCTTCAAGGATTGGCGAACCCTCTTCAAGTGAAAATCGAGCTCTGCCGCATCCTAGAGTTTATTTTTGTCCATGACGTTTCGCCACAGACAGCAATTATAGAGGCAGTACCGATAAGACGAGTAAAGTGCGAAGCGGGAGCGGAAGTGGAATAGGCTGCAATCATCAGCGGCTGACCGAGGTGTCACTAACCAGGAGAGGATCGCACTTACCTTGGCGAGCAAAGTGGAGGGAACGGCGAACGGCAGGAGTCTCTGGGAAGCCTTTCACCCCGAGAGAAATGCGTGAAACGGATGAATGAATGACATGAAACGGACTCACCTTCAATTTCAATGCTTGCCAATCGTTCTCTACGGTAGGCGGCGAAATGGTAGAGGGGGGTAGGGTAGTTCAGTAAGAGTAGGAGTGGCGAGAGGACCAGAGATGTGCGCACATACTCTCGGTGTTGAGGCTTTTGAAGTATGCGTCAATCTTAGCCAGCGCTTTCTTCTCGATGATCATAAGCTTGACGCCCTAACCGCACAATGAAAAGCGTGGGACATGCGCGATGCCGATTACTGAACTTGATCCGCGCCGCTTCAATGCTAGGATGATTCGAATTCACCTCGTAGGACAGCGCGTTCGAGGCTTTCTTGGACTTCATGTCCACCCAAGCTCTGACCGACAAAAATGTTAGTTCGTAACGCACGTTTCCCAATTCCTAGAAATCCGTACTTGTTGACGAGCCCGGAGACGTGGGACAGCTCCCTCTCCCATCCATATAGACAAGCGGCTACTGCTAAAGCCACGTCTGTGACTTGACTTCCAGCTCTAGTCATCGCCGCTGGGAACAGTACCCAAGTTGTTATACATACAACACAGTGGACCTGGGGACGGGCGACGGATCGGTACCTTCGTAGTCTAGCACCTCTTTCGAAGGGCGGTTCCAGATAGAGGCGGCGACGGAGGGGAGGAGGCGGAAGGCGCTCGAGGGCGACTGTGGAGCACAGCAGGCCACGCAGGCGAGACAGCGAATCAGCATAGAACAGTCCCGTGGCATATCAATTGGTCGCACCTCCCTAGCCGCCACGTCCAGATACAGGATCAGATTCAACATCTTAGAAATTCCGGCTGCCGTCCATGGAATCGGTGTGGCTGCGACCGGTGACAAGGAAAGGTAGAAAAGCGCTTGGTGTGAGAGTACGTCAGCTTGGTCCATGGACGGTAGACGGGAATATACGGAGATAGACTTAGTTAGGCGGACAAGTTGTGGGTGATCGGAACGCACCGTACTCCACGCAGCCGGCCTTCAGAGGAGCCAGGACCCAATGCGGCTCGTTACTATCGAGGAGGACTCGCACGGCCGAAATAACCTAGGTAGGTGCAACACAGGAAAACAGTTATATACGGGTACGTTCGAGAGGACATGGGGGTGGGGGTGGGGAGGTACTTTGCGCAGAGGAATATTGCGTGGCGTGAGACGGCTAAGCTTGCTCCGGAACTCCGCCTGATCGGCAACAATACCACCACCCACGGGAAAATAGAGGTGGGGGGACAAAACAGTCAGGAAGTAGTAGCAAATAGGGCGAAAGAGCAGGTGATGTTGTATTACCGGCGAGGGCTGCAGATCTCCTGAGAGCAGTTCGCCATTCTTAAGGCAACTGACAGGTTTGTGGGGCGACAAAATGAAAAGAAGTCCCAGTCAGGTTGGAGGGAGAGAGGAGCTTCAAACTAATCGGGCGCACCGTTCACAGTTGAGCATCACCATGGCACTAGTGGCTAGGAAGGACATTACAGGTCGACATCTGCGCAGCACAGCCGAAGAATGGAGAAAATAGGAGAGAGTTAAGGACGACACTGATAGTACGAGCAGAAGCGCGGGGCGGGGCTTATACCGGTCCTGGAGCTTCGGGAATATTCCTAGCAGTTTTCCCATTAGAAGCGCGTGGGAGTTCTCGATGTTGTTCTTATGACACAGACACAGAGACAGACAGGCACGGGGAAGAGAAAGAGAGGGAAGGACGGTTACAGAGGGAAGGAAGGTAGTTAAGACTATCTGCTCCCAGCGTAGCATAGCACTGGAGGAATGTTTTTGGGAGGGACGCAAAAGAGGAGGGGAGGGCTGGAAAGCACTCCCTCACCCAGTACAACTCACCCCAACTCGAAAAAACTCCATGAAGCTCAATATCTTTCTGTCCGTTATCTATCATGAGCGGAAGGGGACGAAGAGGAAAGAGTCCACGGGGAGACGTATTTTGGGTCATGCAAGCAGTTGAAATGGACGAGCGCGATGGAGCAGGGAGGGGAAGTGAGCTGAGGGGGATAGACGGGCACGGGCGGGGTACCTTCTGAGAGGCTTTGCGTTTATTGTACAGTTTCAGAAGCACGGAAGAGGCGCACAATTGGCTGGGGTCAGACGCGCCCTTGATGTAGGTGGCCCACATCTGTGTCCCCGCGGAGGGGAGAGAACGTCACTCGAAAACAACGCTGCAGAGTCCACGCTCACCTCGGCATAGATGTCGCACATGAGGTCCCTGTGATTCACCGGCACAGATCGGGACATCTGCGCAGCGGGAGAGAGAATATGTGGGTCAAGGCGCAAAGGTTTCATTCATCCAAATAAGGCGATGGAGGCGAGCGGATTGTAGACCAGTTGGATCGGAGATTTAATAAGATAACCAAAAATCAATTAATCAAACTGAACGATGTAATGAAAGGAGTCAAATTGCATTAATGGCATTACAAAAAATTAGTCTATTCGATCAGAAGAAATAGGTATACGGAAAATTTTAGTTCTGGCCAGGCAAGACCATACGACAATAATAGAGACGAAACGCCAAACCCAATACTGTAGCCCAAGTTTTTGCCATCGAGCGGGAATAGTAGTTTGAATGGCTCTGCAGCACTTAGAACGAGAGCCCGAGTACATATAGAACAACCCAGCAATCTTCAATACACATCCACACTTATTGTAGAGGTAGGAGGGCTGTCTGAATGCGCATGGAGGCGGAGTGGACGAGCGGCGTACCCCGTTTGGGTTGATATTTTCGACTCCACCGGAGGTTAGCCGACGAAAGCGCTCAGGGGCTTCCTCCCCAGAGGCGTTCCGCGCAGTTGCCCCTTCTCCTGTAGGAATAGTGAAGGTGCATGTGTTAATAGAATTGACTTGAAGTTGAGTGAAAACGAGCCTGTATTGAAATCTGCCAATTCTGATTGATCGTCAGCATCCGATATTTCATTCGACTTCACGCTCTGACAAGAGGTGCCCAATAAGAGTAGTGCCATAGAAGTGGAGAATAACTTGCCTGTATTCGAGTAATCCTCCGTTTCCCGAAATATTGTTTTCCCTTTTCGAACCCCTGAAGGGAGCTATGAAATTATCACACAAATTTTTTTTTGTTTGAGCACCTCCGATTTAGGGTCTTTTTTTTCTTTGCTTTCATCATTGTCATCAGATATTTGTCTGCGGGCGTTGGAAGGACTAAATTCTTACTTGCATTGCATTTTATGGCTTACCTAAGCTTCTTAATATAATCATACGCTACATTTGAGCAGTCTTTAAAGTCCAGAGAACAATCGTTTGTAGACTGAAAATAAGAGTTATAGAGGGGGAAAAAGTTATTTGATAAATCCACCTGTCCACTCAAAATGTCCCTGAAGTCTATAACAGTAGTTTTCTAGCAATCAACATAAGTAAGGAATAAAAGTGATTGAATCGCAAGAACAGACCATGTTGGGTGCCATTGGTGATTCACATATTGGACAATATCCCCCGATGCCATGGTTATATTTCTGATCAAAACTCGTGAGAGAGAATAGTTTCCGTGTTAATATTAAATGTAATTTAGACCAGTGAACTTGAATTGTCTGAAAGTTTTACTAAACAATCTACCAACAGTTTCCGAATTACGCCTATAACAAAAAAACAATGAGAATTTTAAATAATAAAGAATCTTAACTTACTCGATTGCAAGCATCGTGTGCAGATTAAGCATCTTCCTTCACAAATTACTTGAATAGAACGATCAGATCTAGAGCAAAAGCTGCACTCGGCTTGAGACATTATCAAAGCTTAAAATTAAGGTAATTCGTTGAGTCCGTTACCGATATGCGCTCTACTGGTTTTTTGTAGCAGCAACTACGTGTAAAATTTTCATTTTGACAAATGAAGAGATATTATATTTTTCTTTGAGCTGCTGCTTAATTTTTTTTTTTAATTTTAATTTTTAACCGCTGTATTAGTATTTCTAATTACTAATTCCCCATATGAGTCGCTCAGCTAATCTTTCCAGAGGCAAAAAGGCTATACTACCGGATGACTTTTTATCTCCGCCTCGATTTCGCATCATAATTGACTCAGTTACGGACAGTTTTACGAACTTTACCGTGGTCATAAAACGAGGAAATCAAAAACTTGGACTATCAGTACAAGAAATATCACAGGAAATTTATGTTAGAGTTGTTTCATCGCCGGATGGCTACACCAACAGCTTAGCTGCGCAAGCGGGTGTACAAACTGGTGATATATTAATCGGAATCAACTATGACTATTTAAATAAAGAAGTCCGTTTGGCGGAAATAGTAAGTTATTTAGCAACAGCTGATGATCCGGTGCGGCTTCATTTTTTACGTCGGCATCCATCAGATTTAAAGAAAGACAACACAATATTTTCATTTCATAAATGCGCTCTGGTGTTTTCAGAGTATAAGTATATTCCTATTGCACGCGTTCATCACGTCAGCGCTTCAATAGAAAGGTTGCGGCAACGAAGCTTACAATGGGAAAGTGGTTGGCTGCTAGAGAAAAATGACCGCCTCGGTCGCACAGACATAGATTCCAGGAGCACCAGCAGTTCCGGACAAGATAATTCCTCCAGTAATGCTTTTTCTCCGATGCCTCCTTCCCGCAACCATTCTAGTAGCAATATCAGCGTAAACGCTATTGGATTGGGCACCTCCTCTCCTCAGAAAGGGCTGTCCTCGTCCTCCTTCAGCTTCGGCTGCGATCCCATCCCTGAGATTTGCACATCCGGGCCTGTTGTTACGAAAGGGACAGGATTGACGGATGTCGAGTCCACTGACGACGTGGTCATGCGGACCCACCGGCTGCGGCCGGCCCTGGCCATACTCATATTGCGCTCGGAGTTTGTACTGGATCACTTCACATATATCATCTGGGTACTGGACGTGAAGACTGGCGTGGAGTGGCAGGTTAGAAGGCGCTTCCGGGAGTTCTACGAGTTCCGCGAGGTACGTACATATATATGAATCTCGCGGGGATCAGAATAGGGTGACAGATCTCCTCCTAAGGAATGCAGTTTGCCTTGTGCCGCTTCCCCTGTCCCTTCTTATCTCCCATTCAATCCACTCTTCTTCGTGCAATTCTCATCACTCCCATGCCCTATTTTACCGCATATATTACAGCGGATCATGGCGATCAGGCCGAGCATATCGAGGATCGCCTTCCCTCCGAAAGTGTTGGGCAAGGCGCCCGACGACCTCCGGCAGAAGGCGCTGCAGAAGTTCCTCCGCCGCATCTCTAACCTCGTGTGTGTGAACTCGCTTCACCCGACTACGGAGATGGTGCAGATCGCGCTGCAGAGGTTCTTAGAGGTGGAGGAGCGATTGGAGAGTCTCGCCTATCTGAAACTGCCCACGGCCTTGGCGGTCAGGCAAATGCTGCAGGTGTTCGTCCACTGCGTACTGAGTATCGGCGACATCGAGCGAGTCGTGTCGTATTTCGTGAACCAGTACAACGAGAGTGTGGCAGGTATGTTGAACGGTCAGGGACGAGTGGACGTGGGGCGGACAAAGGCCGCGGTGGAGAGCCTGAAGGACTTCATAGACCACCTTCAAAGCGTCCTCACCGCCGGACTTCTGGAGGACTGCTACTCCATCCTGAGGCGGTACGATACCTCGGACTCCGTCCTGCAGTATATTCTGATCGACCGTCGTTCGAGCGATCGGGGGGACGGCAACCCGACGGAAGTGCGTGTAAATGGAGGGGGAATGAGGGACGGGGTGGAGGTGGTGGAGATGGAGGCTCGGGTGAGGGATCGCAAGAGAAGGGCGGAGGAGATGCGGCGACTCGTGCGATCGGCCCTGCGCCGTCAGATCGAGATCCTGGTCTATGTCCCGTGCTGCAGCGCTTTGAGGGCTCTCGTGAGCCGGACGTATCAGGTGGAGGAGAGAGACCTTCAAAGGCAACTTTCCCGACTCTCCCAGCAACCACAAACCTACTTCGGGATTCCGGTGCACTTGCAGTCTGTGAGCAACTGGCAGGAAGTTGTATGTTCGATGCGCATGATGGCCCAGAAGACACTGCCTCAGGACAAGCATGAAGTGTTGTCCACGGTCGCCGAGGAGATGTATAAGGTGTATTTGCAGGAGCACCCGGGCGAGGACAAGGCGCTAGGCGCGGACGAGTTCCTGCCAATCTTCATATTTGTACTCGTACGCGCTCGGCTGCCCTCGGTCGTGTGTCTGAAGGAGGAGTTGTCTGCCCTTTGTGACCCTGAACTGCGTATGTCGGAGATGGGCTACTACGCGGCCACGTTGGAGGCATCCCTGCAACATATCCTGGAGATGTCAGACGGCTTTCAACTGCGGTCTATCCGCGCGGGGAATGAGGGAGGACCGACTTCAGGTCGGGCCGCGGAGGGTGTAGAAAGGGTGGTGTCTGTGTGAGGAAAGTGACTGGCCAATTCAATTCATTCAACCCTCCCACTTCTTGCCTTCGCGTGGGTGCCGATCGTGGGATGCGCGGGATGATATGGGTCTTAGTGTTCCTTATGAGCGGAAATAGTTTGGTGATTACAGGCGCAGTCCAATCCTATCGGGCATCAACAAATTCCCTTTGAGAAAGACAGGACTGAAAATTCTCTTGTGAGTGGGGACGGATATTTAATCTGTTGTGTTTCTTTATTCTTCTTTACCATTTCTGTTCTTTGCATGTGTGCCATATTATGGTGGTTTCAATTTTGAATATTTCTTTTTCACTTGTTAGCGGAGTGATACCGTTCTCATTTATCTTAAAAGTACGGGGATGGTGGAGCGAGCTTAATGAATCCTTTCATTCGATTGGTTTTATTCACCGCCAAGCGGTTGAAACGATTTCTTTGGGAAGGGGACTTACATGGGGCAATTTTACTAATATGAGTGAACTTTATATTTACTTGCGCTGAGTAAAATATTTGGAAAGCAAACGGCAAAGTTGCTTAACGATATCTAATATTTCTTACTTACGAGGTACTAAGTTCTGAGCGAGGTATGATACTATCCTACTGAGTAAATTATTAGCTAGTTGGCCGGATTAGGCTGGGCATGGTGAGGAGGAGTAGGCCACCACCGCACGAGGAGAGTGCTGGAAGCGAATCCCTTTTTTCTTCCGCGAGGACATCAGTAGATAAAAAACCACGCTACATCGGTGGACTAAATACCATTCTATAGAATCGACTCTTTAGAAAAAACTCTATAGAAAACCGTAAATAGAATATTT
>VKHC01000009.1:0-35554 GCA_015143735.1 Synura sp. LO234KE | reverse complement strand
CTCAGATTGCAAACGCTCTCAATGGTCCTCTCAGTGGGTATTCGGTCAAGTAAGATCAGACTTATAACCCGATCGTCATCGGAGTGAGAACTGATTTTGCCATTTAAACGGTAAAGAATCGTCTTTGGGCGATGCTCGCCTGCCTTCCTTACGCGTTCCCACGTTTACAAGAACGTAAGTCCTGTTTAATCGCACTCCCAGCACGACCACTGGCGATGCTTCTCCATCATACCAATTTGTAACAGGTCAGATGTCATTTCTTCCGAAATACTCATTTGTTCACGTTGAACACTTTTACTCTCCTTAGATAGCGCGGACAGAGTGGAGCATCTTCGTCGTGTGTTGACCTTTTGCAAAATACTATCGGGTAAATTTACCGCTAAAGAGGGGCAGCATGTACTCCAAACATCGCTTCTCTGCTCAAGACACATACCCAATTGAACTCTGCCTCGCGTCTCGTCTCGCCCGCCGTAACGTGATGCTCTTCCTTCTCGCATTGAACCTTTTGCAAACAACTTTGTTGTTCATTCATGCATCTCTGATTCAGCGCACTCCGGGGCTCTGGCTCAGGAGAGTGCAAGTTCCGGCAATTTAGACTGTGGTTCCGTTCTCAAAGATTGTCAGAGTCAGGAGGGTGTTCATGAAAAGAGTTATAGGAGGGTGTTCATGAAGATATATCCGACTCATCCGTTTAGGAAAGTGTCAGTCTAGAGGGCGTTAGAGGATCAGAGAGTTGCAAGAGGATGAGGAGGGTGATTTTCACCGTCACACAGATTGTTATCCAGTCCCGGAATAGAAGCAGGTGCGCATTGTTGAGCTTGATAACGACATGGAAGAGTACGTTTCTACAAAGTTACAGCGCGAGGAGGCTCCATCAGGTACGACAGAGCCCGGCATATTGTCTGTCTCTTGTCGACCCCAACATAGCACAGAAGGTAACTGGAGAGATGGGCCCACAACAGCAAGGGATTCCAACCAGCTTCAAACAGCTGCCGACGCCAAGCTAGCTCGCATCGCAAAAAGGTGGTATTGTAGCGTGATCTCCTTGAGGACATCAAGGCAAAGAAAACATTGCTTAAAGTTCCATTGAAGCAACCTGACGAACTCCATTCTTAAGGAAAACTAGAACCTAGAAGCCCCTGAAATATTGAAGCCCGAGCAGAGCTTGTGATCGGAGTATATTTGTTTCACCGAGAAAAGTTTCGAGCCGGTGAAAGTTTTGAAGAGTACAAAACTAGGATAGTTATTTAAAGTAACCGCCGCCGTGGTGATCCGGCAAGGATTGAAGACACCGCAACTCCAACCATTTTTACCCATACCCCTCGTGGGATTTGCCAATCTGGCTCATATGGGTGCATAGCATTATATGCCGTCATGTTTTGCTAAGCTAAGTTTAAAGTTTAAAAACGCAACTCCAACCGTGAACCCAATCTTGGTGCTTACGCAGCTCAATCTCGCGGCTGCTGTGGGGTCAGAGCCTATGACATCAAAGGGGCGTTTCTCCTCTCACCAATGCGTGAAAGGAAGCGAATGCATATCAAGATATTAGGGTACTGTACTTAAATATTGGCTTGTTGAAAGATTGTCAAGACATTCTGACCGTAGACGAATGGTCCAATGACGCTGTTTTGAAATACTCCGCTGCATTTATGGTCGTTATGAGGTTCCTCACGAATTTAAGAACATGTTGAATACAAAGCTAGCTTTTAAGAGATGTGCTGCTGCGGACTTGAGTATGCATTTCAAGTAAGTTCAATGAGGTTGTGTCCGCGCATCTGTCCAAGTTGATGATATTCTGCTCACCAATCACGACAAATGATGTCATCTATCTTGGTTTGAATCGAACATGGAAGAGAACTTTCCCATCGCCAAGCACTTTCATAATAATTTGTCTTAGGTAGGTATGTGAATCAAGCGCTTGACCGATGGAGACATCACAGTCGACCAACATGGGCATTTAGAGTCTATCTTGCAAAAGTACATGCAATAAAATTTCAAAAAAGGCGACTAGAACACCGGCAAATAATCATCTGATTAAGTCATCCAGAGCAGCAGAACCTGGTGAACCAATGAAATACCTGTTTCTTACTATGTCCCTCATGTACCTGGCCAGATATACTCTAAACAACTCGCCCGGATATTCTCATGCCGATCTCCTATCTGAAAAAAGTGCAAGAATTCTTCATTGATGAACTGGTGCAATCTAATACACATATTACATTATTTGGCGGGATCTCGTTACAGAGGGTTTGCATTATTACTCCGATCGCAAATTTCTTCATACTCTATGTGCAGCATCAACTTTATCCTGAAGGACAAGGTCAGATTGGCTTTCTCAGCATGAAAAATTCGGTAAGGTATGATTTGACTAATAACCCGATAGACGTCGGAGTCAGAACGTTTCGGAGCGGAGATGACTTCCAATTATGCGGTATGATATAAACAGCTGTTGGGTGATATGGGACGCGCTGCACTCGGTCCGATTACTCTCTATTAGGACAACCTCTCGACGATAATAATGGCTATACGTGGGGGTACTTTCCAGCGAACTCAGCATCTTGCTGCTCGAGCTACCTATCTCCGCGAGAGAATGCTGGAGCTATACATTTGAAATGGTCATTAAATATCGTCAAAGTCGAGACATGGAAGAAGAACTTCGCCCCAAACCAGTCAGCAAGAACGTCCTCATATGAATCAAAGAAAAAGTATGCATGAAGCCCACCAAGTGAGGTGCGAGCAGGCGATTTGATCATGATGTGTCGAGTAGGGTATGTTATAAATTGTACTTAAGCAAACAAAATGCACAATAACTTTAACAATAATTGGAGAGTCGATGCAGCATCAAGAGACTTGAGCAGCTCGTCGTGGTAAAAGCAAGAGGAGAACTTGAGGAAGCTATGAGTCTTACCGGTTTATATTGGAAGTAAGATTACTATCACTTTATCTCATTCGTCAATCTAAATTTATTGTTTATCCTAAACATCGTCTGCAGGTTTGTGCTTCTCCTATGTACCAAAGCGTCCCTCAATACGTCCCTCAACGATTCGATCGACTATCGTTTCGTTTAATATCATGCATTTGCAATTGCTTGAGATGATTTGAGACCTTAATCCATTTGAGGCTTCTACTTAAGATTTGTCGTGTTTGACTTCTAACCTCTAATAGCGAGAATAGGAAGTAATTTTAGACACATGTACGCAAATTGATTTAAAAGGTATATCGTATACCTTTCCGGATTAAGGATTTTAATTTTGACTGAGATTTGAAGTGTCATAGTGTGCATCGCTGCATTTCGTGTGTTTATTTTCATGAATAGCTCGCCAATCGGTATGAAGTATATTTAGTTGTGTAAAAAATTGGTTAAATACAGCTGAACAGATGATAAACTTTCAAACCGTTCGTCAAAAATACGAGTGCAGAACACAGTAGCTCCTTGCCCACATCTATTCCTTATTTAATTCTGAGCCTCTTAAGCATGTTCAAACTCGAAAGTATAACACCATAACAAAGTCTCTAGTGGTGATAAAGGTAAGAGCGTATCATATACGAAACAATATTTGTAAAGATTCCACATGCGCAGAAACAAATTGTTTTAATTCTATATTCAGATTATACTAACATTTGTTCCACAGTATTGGGCCGTAAAATATTAATAACATGCCTCATTGATTGATTTTTTCTTGAAGTTTCATAGGGTGATAGCAAGATGAGCAACGCGAATAGGTTTAACACTCACGATTTAGCCCACTTATCTCCGGTATTGAAAGGTTTTCGGGTATTTTTAAACTAACCGCCGGACAAGTTGCAATTGTCTGTGGGTCTTTTTACTTCCTAATATTCCATCGCCTCCAGAGAGCTCTCCGTCTGGACAGTGAACTGATAGGTGAGAATAATATATACACACTGATTAGCTTACTTGATCGGTATAAGGGAGTTGTGAAGTAGAATCAAGAACACTTCACACAGATCAAGTACTACCGTAAAATCAGTTCACAAATATTACCCATCAAAATAAATTGGGTACATTTCATCGTAAAAAAACACAAACAGCAGGGTGCGCAGAGGTCCTGATATACCCATATCTGGTATCAGTCCCAACTCGGAGAAACTTCCCGTCGTTGTCTCGAGCCCGCTTGTGATATTTGATATCAACAACAGCCCATTCCCTTAACATCCTCATCTTTTTCTGTTCTTTGAACGAATAATTCAAATGATTGTGCCATCCTCGTCTATAAGTTGTAAAAGAAGCTTTTGTTATCTCGATTTTATTTGAGAACAGAAAAACTTTTCTATTAAACATTTACACATGCAAGAATAGCCATCGCTCTGTATATAAAGCTGGCTGGCCAATATCAACCTCAGTGAAAATCGTCATGAACGTTTAATCCTCCTAATTCCCCCTAATTTACCTTTCCAATATTCTTGCTGCATTCATCTGAGGCCGTTCTACCGCATGGCTGGATACGTAAAATCTCCAATTTGATCAATTATTTAGTTTCTTATATTTGCGATGTCAAATTAGACTGTGCCACCATTATTCGTCGTTCGGCTACTGTTGATCCAGCCATTCATCATGGCATTTCAAATCAGCGTAGTATTGGCCAACTGGTTCCGCTGGCCTCGGCTGGGTGCCAGCTGTACGTGTCTCAACCTGATGGACACTCACTCTATCTACGCCGACCTTCCATATGGCTTTCCAGCCGTTGCCTAGCGCTTCATTCCAGCTCCTCCTCTTCTCTCATTACTCAATACATTTCTTTCAACCTCGTCCGGATTCCTCTCAACTTCTCTTTGCTAAACATCTTTGTCTGGAAATTCTAGTCCGGATTTGGAACGGCCTTAGCCGGTGCCATACTTAATCTGTGGTCAAGCACTTCCATTCCTGTCACATCGCGGAATGTCCCTCTCGGCGACCTTCGTGTTCCGATCCCTGTCGATGAGGATCAGTGTGGATATCTAGGGATTATCATGTTCTCCTCGACGGACAAAGTGCTGATTCTATCCCTTCGCGCAAACCTGTTGGTCTCGACTCCCATGCTTCTTAATTTCTTGAGGCCCACCGACGGTCTGTTTCAACACTCCATGTTACTGACCAAACTCGGTGCCTTTGATACGCCATGCAATATCCGCTGGAAACCTAACCCCTTGCCCCACTGCATTCAATGCCCAAGGTCCTTCACTTCCCATCTCACCCTTCCCAAACGTCCAATTGTCGCCCTCGCCCTCTTCCTCCTTCTCCTCCGACCTGATCTATCTCTCCTCCTCGGGCCCCCTTTGTTTGCATCCTCCCCGGTACCGCTCTACCCCCCATCGTCCCCCTCTCTCCCTCTGATCTTCCCTTTCACCGATCGCTTCCTCTGGTCCATTCTCTGTACGGATAGACGATACCATTTGTGCAGACAAACTCGATTCTATTCTCTCTCGCACTCTGGGTATTCTGGAAGTTTATGGAGACCCCTATTCCGGTGTTATGTTCTGCGGTCTTATCATTCTTGAACGCAGCCTTTACCATGACCGGAACTCTGATGAGTTGCGCGGACACTTTGCCCCTTCATCAACTGGCCCCCTTCCACACCGAATCTAGTTTAGTTTTAATGCCTTCTCCCCTTCGCCTTTGTTCAGTCATCATATACTCTTTGTTGCCTCTGATTTCTTTCTCGAATGCAAATGTTATTATCGCCAAATTCTAAAAGCTCACGTCACGTAAAAAAATTACAACCTGAATTTTTTAAATTTATGATATTGTCACTGGAATAGTTACTAACGCGTACACTGTCTACAGCTGAACAGTTAATTTCAGCTTTAGAAAATGGCTCGTCACTCTGTGATGTAATCGTCGGTACCGACAAAACTCAGTCCGTTCAATTCCGCACCATGTAAATTCAACCGCCGAATACGACTGTAAAACGTCCCCTTAAACCTTAATTTAGCTCCTAAATCCCTACTGAGAATCGACTATGGTCGGTCCGTCCGAATCCCAAGCCCGCGCTATGATAGTCGGACTGACTGTTGTCGGGGATTTATAAATTGGCGGTTCGACTATATTGATAGTATTCTGACTAAAGTGGAGCAGGATTCAGAAGCAAGTTGAGTGTGCGTGATCGGAACCACTGTGAATAGCATGGTTTTCTTACCACTGGTTACTGACGATATGCACCGAGACACCAGGTCGCTCGGGGTGGGGGTGCAGTTCATTCTTTCCTCTGGTTACAGCTGCTGGTTGTGGTTTTTGTCTCTTGACTTAGTCCTCCCTCTTCCTTAAGCTTGTTATTATCTATTTGATTTTCGCCAGGTAGTAGTACTAAGTTGCAGTAACGTTTATTCCGAATCACCACAGCTTGAAACTAACTGGTGGTAAGTTACCATTATCTTTTCGTGATAGATTAAAACACCGCGTCAACTCCTGGTGTCCGAATATCCAAGTAATGTCGCATGATTGCAAAGCTAATACAATTTGATATAAGAAATAACTTAACAACTGGATTTTAACCAAAACTACTTCTTAAACATATATGCCATGGCTGGTTTTCCAATTACTATTTCAGGAAATTTACCGATGGCTTCTACACTTTTCCAATCCCTGAATCCCCCTCAAGACTCAATAAGAATTAATTATGGAGTACTTAACAAGCTCCAGCATCAATGTGCTAAGGACTGCGACAAGTAATTCAAAAGGCCGTTATCACTATTGCCCCTATTACATCATACTCCATCACCACAGCCACTATAGCACCGGTGAAGGAGAAATAGAACTACGAAGCACGTCAATATCTTTGGCATTGTACCCTCCTGAACTGAAATCATCAGGCCAAGGGCATACCTTTCTCCTGCATAAAGTAGCCAATAATCGCCTATCATTGATATTATGCTAGAAAAAGAGCGAAAATGCAGTGACCACAACGTGTTCCCACTCGCACTTCGGCTATTCTGAACAGTTCCTTCTTGATCTGACCGCACCGCCCAAGTCCACAACCATTCCCCCCCTCCGGGCTAATCACACCACTATTTCCACTAAATCATCTAAATTTCGCGTCCCAAAAGAGCAAGTATATATAAGCGCGATTCCTGTTGACAAGACTTGAGGAGTGTAACGGTCTACACGCAGCGATCGGGACACAAGTAGGCGTCGCGCTTGAATAATAATCGAATGTGAAAATAGATAGTTGTCGCCATATAGCTAGTGCACGTACTCTCTATTCAGGAGAAGAATCAAGATCAAGACGAGGAGAAAGATGGACTAAGCAAATAGAAAACACAGCAGGAAACTAGCAGCTCTCCTTGTCCTCTACCAAGACTACGCCCTACGACTGTTGTGAGGTATATGCCACTATCGAGGAAGGAACATTTCTGAAAAACCAATCAGACGATACTACTGTTTTTATCGCCCAGGCTGTGAGTGCTGCCGAGGAATGGCTTTCCCGCTTCCCTTCCCACTGCCACCACTGCTGCTCACCCCTATTCCACCCCCTCCATTCACAGACCCGGTGGCAGGGGAGGACATAGTACTTCCACCACCCTGTTGATTGGACGGATACACCTTCCCACTACCTCCTCCCACAGCGGAATTATTTGGCCCTCGACCATTACTCGTATTTCCGTTGCCATTGCTGCCTGTCACCGACACACCATCGGACCCGTTGGCAGCGGGATAACCGACGGGTAAAACCAACACGTCACAACACAGATACACGTGGTCAGATGGAAACGCCGCGTTCGGTAGCGCTTCTCCTGTCGACAACAACGTGCTTTCACTCGGTACACTCATCGCTGCAAGCACACGTGTACGTGCAGGAGACAGCCACATGTAGTCCAACGTGCCTTTAAATCCCAACGTGTAGTTCGTGAACACAGGTTCCGCACCAAACGCTGTGGCCATGGCTGAGACCACTTGCAAAGAGTGGCAAATCGCTTTTGGGTCGGTAAGCGTCCCAGCGCCTTCTACAAGTTTCAAATCTGGATGTTCTGGATTGATCTTCCCCGATGCGACGAGGGAGTACACTAGTGAGGTGGGTTCACTGTTGAAGTCTCCACACAAAAATAGCGCGAGGTCCCGCGTGCTCAAAAACGCCTCGAGCTCTCTCATCAGTGTCCATGTCTGCCACAGCTTGACATCGCCAAGTTTTGGGTTTGAATACAAGTGTGTGTTCACGACACAAAAGGAATATTGCGATGGTCGAAGTCGGGCAGCGGATGGGTTATTATTATTCATCATCAACGTGTTTATTGTTGGTTCGAATAGTAAAATCTGTGCCACATTATCTTTGCTAAGACGATTGACCATTTTGCTCTTCTCGATGTCATCGTGGCAGTGTTGAGCCGCGTAACGGAAGGCGCAGGAGTTGAACTCGATCGAGTAGTTCTCTGTCAAGTTGAACTTCGAAGACTTCCAGAAGATCGCACATCCATCCACCTAAGTGCAATTGTACAAGCAAGAGAAATGCATTAGTTACCAGATAATGTAAGGAAGTCTGTCTTACATATGTGATTGGATTGAATCGATACCTTAACGGTGATAAGAACGACTACAACTATCCAAACCAACCAACCAACCAACCAACCTACCGATACATTCGTCATTCGCAACGTGATGGGAGAGGAGGACCTACCTTTCCGTAACTGCCCATGGACTCGCGGGTCTTCTGCTTGAAAAGTCCCTCGTACCCTCCCTGGGCGAAGATGGGCAGTAGCTCAGCCTCGTAGTAGTCTGCTTGAACTTCCTGTAGGCAGATGACGTCAGCCTCTGTTTCCCCCAGCTCTTGCAGTAGGAGGCTCCGGCGATACGGCCAAGATAAACTCCAGGCATCACAATGGGGATAGATCTGATGGAGTGTATGAGTGGAGGGGAATGAGGTTACGGTTCCTGGATGAGGATGTGGACAGTGTTCATAGGGCATCAGGAGGAGGGGAGGAGGTGTATATGTGTGGGTGTAGGAGGGATTGCAGTGCTGTATCTAAACAAGTATCTTCGACTGGTTAGAAAGTGCTGTGAGTTGCAGTTAATGTCGACGTGTGGTGTGAAGATTCATAAGTTTGTATGTCCGGTATCACCTGTCTCGTGGCATAGACCTCAGCTAAGATGTTGTAACTCAGAACTCGTAGACGTAGGCCGCCATTTGTGTTGATGTTTCCCACATTGAGAGGCACTAAAGCGCGTTTGGTTGTTAGTGACGGTCGCGCTAGCACTGGTTCGGTGAAAATAATGACTGGTTTTGCTAGCGTCTCCCCGGATTCATTAATAACGTTACATTCGATGGAGAGACAACGCCCGACATCATCCGCTGTCGGGGTATATACACGATCATAAAATATGGTTTCCCAGTTTTCTATGCTATCGCGTATTATCACAGAATTGATTTCTTGCCCTTCAATATATGCTTTGCTCGCCATATAATCATCCCCGTTGGATAAGGGGATTTCGGTTAAATTTGATTCTAACTCGTTATCTATTTCAGTTGGAAGGGTATGAGGTCTCTTTGCTGCACTACCAAGACTAGTATGTTTTTTCGAGTGCTCTTTCCAGGCGATTTTAAAGCAACTACGATAAAACATAGTTCATCCACATTCATAAGTTATAAAGCTATGTAATTGTAAGTCATCGTACCTGGTAGAGCAAAATATCGTCTGAGGACGTGGTATGCCAGCTTTGTAGCACACCATGCATTGAAGTCCTGGGCTTCCAAGTGAGAACCGAGACCAATTTATGGGGTCGAAGGTATCTCCTCGCGGGCACGTAGTATTTGCGCATATTTGCATATATGGTCCTCTCTTCCATTGATATGTAAAGCAATGAGGAGTGGAGTCTAATAGTTTTGCTCTTGCCGAATTGTCAAGCGAGCCTCCCTTTATTTTGAGATAAGGGTGCGGTGACAATTCACAGCCCTCAATCGGACGCTCAACCCTCAACAGTAAATGCCATTTTATATCTCCTCTCTCAGAATGTTCTAGATTTGTATAGTTTAGTATATCCGTCATCGTTCTCGCATATTCTAGCTAAATTAACTATATGGTTTTAATTTTCTCATCTCTCGTTGGGTTCAATACTAGTGTCCACGTTTGTTAAAAATGTGAATACATATGGCAAAATTATTTCGTCGTCCCAAATCACAATTCTGTTTTGTATTAGTCTCGCTGTTTGCCGTCAAACTTTTAATCACCGCTGAGATAACCTTTTCGTTTCAAACGGAGAACATAAAAGCAGAAATAATACCTTATTCCACAAAATTTATCTTAATAAACAAATTTAATTACACTAGGCCTGCAACTAGGGGTTGTAGTGCGGCTGCGCTAAAAAATTATAGTGATGCATTTACTGGAGCTAATAGAGACGGTTCTTGGTGTCCAAATGATGTTTGGCTTTTGGACATGGCGACCACAATGCAGCGAAGTAACCAGCGAAAGAGGCTCTTCATTAATATTGGCTTCAATAAAGGATATAATTTTGCCCAGTGGCTGAATATATTCGCCCCAACAACAGCAGTAAATCCACCGAACTGGTTTCGATCACTGAATTACTTCAATGTTACAGATTGTGGCCACTGTTATGAGTGCCGTGCAATAATGGATATGTCAGGGTATAATGTTTCATCAGATATATCAGATATTGTGATGGTTGGAGTCGACCTTAATATACACAATATTCATTTGATATCCAAAGTTGTTGCTCATGGCCAGTCCACGAACTCGTTTAACCTTGATGGAATCTCGTTGCTGTGTGTTCATGGCGCTGGTAACAACCAATCCAAAGTTCTAAAAATTCCTTCGAATTGCTTCGCTGGTGATGAGCTTTGTAAATTAACATCGGAAAAGAATGGTGAAGAAGTTTTAGGTATCACTGTCGATAGCTTAGTAAATGACCTCATCCGAGAAAACTATATCTCTAAAACTGGACACTACCGCAACAACTTGAAATTTCGGGGAAATTTGAAGTCTCGTTCTGCATCAGTTGGGTATGTACACCCGCCGCTCGTGGATCTCTTACAAATCGATACCGAGGGACATGACCCGAGCGTGATTCAAGGAGCGGCTGAGCTGATCCGGGATAGAAATATCCGCTGCATTATATTTGAGTACAATGACATGGGACTCTGGCTCACCGTCAGGTTGGGTGATGTGGTCCAAGCGTTGCATGAACATGATTTCGATTGCTACTATGCGGGCGTTCGACGGCTGTGGCCTATCACAGGTAACACCTAATTCATAGCCTTATGGTATGAAAAGTCGTTTCATCTTTTCTCTCATTCCCTCAAAAGCGACGTGTATTCCTTTTGGTTCACTTCACGATTTCTTGTTCATTCCCCTTGTTTATTTCTTACAACCAATCCTACAGCGTGAGAGTTTTCGTTACCTTAACCCTGAGATCGAAATCGCTATACGTTGATAAGAATATGATACGACTGAAAATCAATATCATCTTATACTGTTATCTCATTCTTCATGATTATGATATATGGTACAACTACACGTCTTGGTACTGTATCAGGAACGTGCTGGAGTCCGAAATACGAGTTGAAGATGTGGTCAAATGTGTTCTGTGTTTTACGCGGTGACGTGTGGCACAAGGCCGTGCAGAAGTTTGTAGTACGCAGTGACGCTATACCTAAATTAGGCTAATAAATATCACCTATACGAATCACCATGGAAGAGAGAGGGGGGATAGTCAGAGGATCGGAAGGCAGTGAGCCCTGAAATCGAATTCGGTCAGAACGGCGGTGGTGATTGTCTGCTGCCTACCATTTCATGCATGCAATTCTTTTTTACGTGTCGTAAATAAGGAATCAAACATGGTATCCGCTGCACTCTTCCTATTTTTACCGTTCTTGTCGAGTAGCACTTAGTGTCGTTGTATATTATTACTATTTTGAGGTGGAATTCATCTGCTGCGGTACATCGGTACACCAAAATCGCCGTCCAAAGTAAGAAAGTGTTACCTTGGGGTTTAAAGCGGACGATGGTGTTCGTTCGACCACTACTAGCAAATTAGCTGCGCTGCTAGAGGCCTGTGTCCTCGCAGTAGACAGAAATGTGCGTTTCGTCTTCTTCTCCTCCATGACCACCTCAACAACAAATTAAATCATGGAATTAGTCAAGATTGTGAGAAGGAGAAATATAAATTGACACCAGCGCACACAGGTACTAGCTAGCATGGCTCTACATGCAACGCCTTTCCTTGCTTAGTCGCCTTCCCCCTTTGCGCAGTGAGAAAACGCAAGCAGCAACAAGAAGCGACATGACAGGAGTAATTATTACGAGTGTATCTCGGGTAGCTAGTACTGTACTGATTTCTTGTTCAAGAGAGCAAAATTTTAAGTTGACTTATTGCCGACAACCATCACTCATCAGCAGTGGCGGGGAATAAAAAACCACGCCGCTCATCGTGCTATAGCGGTACCGACTACAGTGGTACCATCGAAAGAAGTCCAACTATAGTTGGACTTTCGATACCCGCTATAGTTGTAGTAGCCATGGGTGGACCAGCTGTAGCTAGATTTCGAATTATAAATCCCTAGCTATTGTTGGTAGACTGTAGCTGGTTCGGCTTTGGATGGACCAGCTATAGCTGGTGACCAATGAGTTATTAATGGTAGACGACAAGCGAAAGTTAAGTTAAACGGTACCATGTTACGTTTGATTTGATGAAGAATGAACATTACTGCCACAGGTGCGACATGAATCTGACGGGGCACATGTCAAGGCCAAGCAAACTGAGCACATATAGGCGAATTCAACGGATATCCCGTGGCAGAAACACGTGGCTCGAAAGTCTACTGAACCCTACAGAGAAGAGAGAAATAATTTTTCGGATTATTGGCAGATATCATAATCCGTATTTGAATTACCACGGGGAGAGAACACAGCATTTTCCTTGTTGACGGGTTAGGAAGGCAATGAAGCATCAGCAGCTGAAGCGTGTTCCGTTGGTTTACTGGACGCTGGTAGACCCCATTGGTGAGGTAGCACGCTTGCTGGATAAGAACATGAGGGCGGTAAAATATTCAGATGAGTTGGAGTTTAATGAAGTGATAGTGTAGCAGTATCCTCAAGTACACTTTAAGGCGATATTACGACGAAAATGAAAGTAATGTACAAAATTTCATCAATACGCAATGTTTTCGTATGAACCTGAAGAAATGAGGAATCGTTTGGGCCGAGCACGAATCCGTCGATGCAAATATCAAGCTTTTGTGCACTGAAAATAGGAATAAAGGATATTACAATGGTACTCAGATACCTGACCTGAATATAGAATTCATTATCTTGTTATAACTAGATGGATTATCCTTATTGATTTGAATTATCAAAATTTTGGATTCTAGCTTTGGTCTTTGGTTCTGTAATGCTTGTAGCTGTCTATTAATCACTGTGAAAAACAGAATGTTGAAAAATACTAAAGCAATATAAATATTTCTTACCGCACAAGGCCTTTGACAACGCGCCTGAAAGGCCCGTTGAGGTGACAGTAGGATGAGATAATTCCTTGATAATTTCACAGAAATAATGCAACAGTATTTCGCTTGTTTCCGATGACGGAATAAAGCTATCATAATTACTAATATCGCGACGAGGAAAAACCACACATGCCTGGTCGTTATGATGTGCTATCACGCACAACCGATTTTGTCGGTGCAAAAGTGCAAATGAATTCAGGAAAAGACATAAAATCTTGGCCAGTTCCTCCATCGATATTAGGTCATTGCTTTCTGAAAACAAATGATCCCAGCTGGCTACATTAACTTCTAAAACTATAACTTGAAGGCAAGGTGTGCTCTCCATGAAAAGATATCACGGTGCCAGCTAAGTCCTTTGAGCAACCAAACGCTGTGAAAAGTGTGCGCTGTAAAAATTTTGTTTCCCTCAGATGAAAATACAAATTGCACCAAAATTTTTTTGGTTTTGGATTCTTGGATACTTTTGGTATCTCTTATTATTGGCGATTTTATCGATCTATTATTAAAATGATTTTCTCATATCTTCTAGTACTGGAATTTTCTCTCCTCGTGTGTACTGCTGGTCTGATTCACGAGGTCTCTCAGCTTCCGCTTGATGATCAAGGTCATTTGAGGAGTAATTGGTTGCTGTTCCAAGAATCAAACGACTGTGGTTACAAGATAAAGGAATATTGGCGAGAGGGAGACTACGAACTTCGCAATTTGGAGGAAATGTCTAATGAGTTCGCTGATTTATTTTACACTAATGTCAATAGTACTAATAGTATTTGCAAGGCTGTTTGCCTGGAAAGAGGAACTCCTTTCAGCTACATAAAATATCCCATTCCTCCTAAAATATATAATGGTGGCGAGAGAAGTCTCAACGATTGGATGTGGAAAAATTGTCAGGCGATGGAAGTTGGATTTATCTCATACTTAGATGCTCCTGCCTTCGTTTATTGGATAAACGATCAAAATGAGCGGATAAAAATTGCTGACTTGAAACGAGGCGAAAAGAACACATTTTGGACGAAAACATTCTTGGGACACAAATTTGAAATCGTTCATTCCGTAACATTAAAAATGATCGGAGAGTATGTAGTGGAGTACAATGCCTTTTTCCCTTTGGGAGATTCAGGGTCAGGAATCCACGACGAACCAAATGAAGAGGAGGAAATTCGCGGTGTTCTCAGCCATGAGTGGTCTAGAGCGAACCGTGTCATTCGTACCTTTACAGAATTAGGATTTAAGAAAGGACGTATGCCCGAAGATGTTTGGGGATCGATACAAACCTACTATTACAATAATAAGAATCATTACACAAGGGAAGAATACAGAGGGTTTGTTGTCAACTGGCACGAGGTGGACCCTCAATTCATCGGAATGCCATGGGGTCTGAAAGGCTATTGGCAAACCAGACTTCGAGAGCTGGTTCAGAATTGGATTGGAAATAATATCACATTGGAAAACACAGATATTTATGGTATGCGACGGTATCAAGATGGGGCGCGGCTACTTACCCATGTGGACAGAGAAGCCACTCATGCCACCTCCCTTATCATCAATGTCGACCAGAGCGACGTCAGAGAGCCATGGAAGGTTGAGATTTACGACCACGCCTACCGCTTACATGAGATAGAAATGTCTCCGGGAGATATCGTATACTACGAATCCGCAAAGTGTTTGCATGGCCGTATGAAACCGCTGCAAGGGGCGTATTACGTGAATTTATTTACTCATTATCGGCCCCTGGGAGACCCTGAATGGTTTTTGAAACCGAATCCAGAAGGAACAGTGGAGCCTCTCATCGATTTGAATGGCGAGTGTTATGAAGCGGATGGGGGAGAGAGAGTGTGCGAATCTCCAATTATACTCCCCACACTGTCGCCGTCGGGCCATGTGGTTGGCGACGATAGCGATCTTTTCCAATACTGGAAGCAAGTGTCTCCTGTGAAGTGACGCAGATTCGTCCCCCCCCGACCTGCCCTTGCATATCCCCCTCCTGTATACAATCTTTCTCACTTTGATTCCATATACTATTTTACGTTAAGATATTTTACTTGTAAAGGATGTGCTGAACTGTAGATTTGGTTTGGTTTTGATAGTAGAAAAAGCATCGCTTCATCCTGTACTAAGTACTTTCATATGCGATGCCTGCTTTGGAACTAAAGAGTCTCAGTCCGTTGCTATATGACTCCTGACCTTGTGCACCAGTCCTCCTCTCTTGTGGAGATAGTGGCAGCAGCGGGGCGACAATCAACGCATTCGGTAGGATGGTGTTCAGCCAGCCCTTGTTGGTATAGTAGCTTAGTTCTACCATCTTCCCAATGCTGAAATAGCAGCAGGCCTGCCAATGTGATTTTGAAATTACTTGAGTTTAATTGGATAACTGAGCAACAATATAGTCGGCTCCTCCTCCTACTTGTGAGGATGCAAGAGTAATCCTTATACTATGCGGTGCTCTAATCTAGAGTAGCCCTAGTTGCTCTGTCTATGAGAGGAGAAGACAGATGATCACGTATTTCTTGGTGATGTTACAACAAGAATTTTGTCGGGACAGGAGACGTGTATGGTGAATGAGTCGATTCTAAGAAAGAAAAGAGTCCGATTAGGAACTCTCGTAGTAAACAGGCAGCTATGTCCGATTTTATATCAGCAATGGAGGAGGGGAGAAAAACAGCTAAAAAGAATGTAAAATATCGAGAAGTTATAAATTATTTATCCGACGAATTCTCAGTGTGCAATAATCCGATCAGTTGAATAACAATTACTACCCCGAGCTTATGTTTCACAAATGTGATACTATCTTCCAAACGCTTCTCACTCTATTCATCCTCATAGACAGCCACGGTGTAACGCGTCCTCCTCTCGGTGTTCATCTTCCATTGCCACGAAACACACACTCCTCGCAGAATCACTTGACATCAATCAGCATGCTTTCACACAGACTGTTCTAAAAAAATTGTCCTCTAATCGACGACGATCGAATATGTATCAGATGCGTAAATAGTCATGATCACAAAACGATTCGCTCGATGACTAGTGACTTTACAACTTCAACTAACGGAATGGCTAGAGTGTAGGATGCAAGTAGTGTCGAATATTTCTTTACGAGTTGAAGTGTCAAACTACTGCATCCATTTATACAATGCGTGCTCCAGCCTTCCAAATTTACCAAACTAAATGATATTTAAATACCCTTTTGCAGTTGTAACGATATGCACAGTTAGCCTCTCTTGAAGTTGCGAGCCCGCGGGCTCTGGAGCGTGGGTGCCTCCATCAAAGGTCGTTGAGGTGTAAACGCTGTCTCTTTACTTGTACTCACTAGTGGAGGAGCCGTTGCTGTGGAGGACGGTAACGCGGCACTGCTTTTATGTAAAGGATTGCTTAGAGCCATACTATCAGCGCTCTGATCACTTCCCAAATGAGTCCTGTCAACAGATATCTGGTGATGAATACAAGACTTCATCTGGGAAGAAAACTGCGAGTTGTTCATCGATTCAGAGCGTACTGAAGATTCATTCGACTTTCCAAATCCTCCGCTACACGCACCTTTAATAGGAGGGAAATGCACATTGCCAGAGATTGGGTTATACCCACCAGGCCTTTTCGCTGTTGAATCGTGAGAAGTTTGAAATTCATCCAGTGATGAAGTCGCATCAACGCTTGATGGATAGGGATTGGCTTCGTCCATCTTGTTATTCCACGAGGACCGGTCAGAGTGCGAGTCTATGATGGGGAAAATATCGCTGTCAGTGCAAGGATCAAATACGGCCAAAGCACTGACAGCGGCGTCCTCAAAGTCTTCGTATTTATTCGACAAGTCCACACTACCTTTCCGGCTCGTATTCCTAGAAACGTAGGATGACATGAGAGAGGAGAAGTCCTCCACATAGGTTATTAGAGCGGGACTGTTATCCAATCCTGGGGCAGCAGGCGCTTGCCAATCCATTCCAAGAGTCCCAGTACCTATACCGTGATAACCGCCAATCTTTATATACAACAGATCGTCCTTATTCGAGTTTGCGGAACGACCTAAAACCTCTTCTAAATTCTTGGACATGGGTCTTCTTATATCCTCGGCATCCCACGGAAGCTCAGCCTCGAGATCGGTTACGTACTCATTTATTGTCGTGATGGTTTCCCATATTTGATCGTCGTCAAGTTTGCCGTCATCCGCTGCCGCTAGCTCAGCAATTATGCAGACCAAATGAAGTAGCTCCGATTCCTCATGTTCTGTATCGTCCATAGTTACATTAGGACCGAAAAGAGTATCTTGCAAATTTTTGATGCAGTTGATAATGGAATTCAAAATATTACGGATTCGTGTACCTCTATCCGGGTCATATATCTGCTCTGATGAACGACGACTTTTGCGAGAATTTCGCCCCTTCGCCTTGACTGCCATAACTGTTCTCAGTTCGTCAAGTCGCTGATTCACCAGAAATATAAACGATCGGAGAGTGAGGTCGCGAAACATGTCGGGTACAATTGGAGCGCTGTTAGAGAGACCATGTCGACTAGGACGATCCCATTTCAAAGAGTGCTCAACCAAGGGAACCACATCAGCTTTGCCAAAGAGTTGGAGCAAATTCGAAGTCATATTCGTTTCGATATCATTCTTGTCGTCTGTGCCACTGCATACGCTCGCTGTCTCAGAATTAACGGAATCGATATGACTCTGGTAGACTGGGTTAGAAGATAAGTGAAATTGCTCTGAATCCCCCATTTCTGAAACTTCAAAAGTTCTGATCAATGACCCCTCTAGAATATTCCTTTTAATCTTAAGTACATTCACTACTCCAGGTTGGATATCTACTTGGACTCTCGCTGGAACTTCACACAAAATAGTATCTGTAGTAGGTGGTGTATCGGGAACCAGCGGCGATCTAGGCTCTATGGAGGAAGTCACTAGCGCATTACAGTGTTTTGATCCAAGTAGGTATATAGATAAGTACTTGACCACTTCGTTCGCATAAGTCAAAATGTCTTCGTCAACGACATGACCAGAATCAATAAGCGCATTTACAGAGTTATACAACCTTTCCGTTATTGAACCTCGAGCTATCTCTGTCCTTGATTTAATAATTTCGATGGATTCTTTCAATTGAAGTATTGATAAGCGAACCATCTCAGGATTGTTGGTGTCGAGACATTGTTGGAGCGAAAGCTGGACTCTTTCAATGAAATGCAATTCTGACATAATCCAGAGTTCTCACTCAAATGTGCCCCCTGATCGTATCGCGTAGTTTTCTAACTCAACATGAAGTCAAACTAAAACACATCAGCTTTCCTTAAGTTTCTGACATTTTGCAGCTTGAAGATGAGACAAAAGGTGCAGATCCACATATGTTAACAATATGTTTTTCTTGTTTTGCCTATCATAGAAATTATATTTTTGCTTTATAACATCATATATAATTCATTTTCGATCGATTTGGATTTTAACGAATGTACAACAATGCTAGACGGAAAGTTATATTAAATTTTAATTCATATTATATACTCATATGAGTTTACTAACTTAGATTCAAAGTTTAAACGTTAGGTTTATTATCCAATATTTGCTCCTCAGTTAACTCTCCCGGCTTAGTTGATATTAGTTATCAATCCCAAGTGTTTTGTCATATTTTAAGAATAGAATTCTTTTTAATTCGTTTATCTTGATTATGCGTTGTCGTGAAGTCTTGTAAGTATCTATCTTTCTATGCTCCGTGTATCGTTTTATTAGTGCCAGAGAAGAATATTCATGATCCCCCGTATCTCATATGGCCTGAAGCCTTAATGGTTCCAACTTCAACACTCTTTCTACACAAGTGAAACCAATGACCATAAGGTAAGAATTAATACTGCTTCAAGATGGGGGTATTAAAACTCATCTGCTGACTTTATATGTACGAGTGGAGAGGAGGAGAAATAAGGCGATGTCTATCACAGGGGGTCAAGATTATTATTTTACTCGTCTGCATAGTATTCTCCGGTTATATGTTAAAAATACCACTAATGTTGATGCAATAAATTATCTTATCGTTTAAATATGGATATGTTATATGAACACGGTAACAGGTATTTTCGCTTCAGTCGACATATTTTGCGCTACTTTTGTGCTTTTGTACCGAAATAATTATAGATCCTGGGGATTTCGAGTGAACTAATCCAAGCAATTTAAAGCTCAATCATACTGACCACAAAATTGTGAATTACATACAACCAGGAACAAACGAGCCTTTAGCTCCTGCTTCTCTCGTTTTGCTAGTAGGATTAGCTTTTATGAAAATGAAACATCCATTTGTCACTTATATTTTAAATTATCTAGCGCTCGTCGAGGTTAGTAGTGGGGCGCAGCGTACGCAGCAGTAGTTTTCCCGAAAATCTTATAGTTAATTGCGGTGAGGTGAATAGGCAAAGGGATTACCCAACGGTGAGGAAACAAGAGTTGCACCCCCTACCAAAAAACCACTCCCCATGAACCCACTGGCAACTCCCGTGACCGAGTGGGGAGCTCCGGGTGCCTACACCCGGAGCAAGATATCAGCCCCCCCCCCCCCACAACGTCCCCAATTAGGTAGAAGGGAACGCGCGTACTACCCCCGGGGGAAGAACTTCCTACTAAAGGACCACAGCAGAGGGAGGTCATGACTTTGTAGCGAAGCGGAAACGAAATGCTACTAACGCCAGGAGTGGCAGCAAGGGTACTACGTGGGGCACGGCATAACACTTGGAATGCACGACGCAAAAATGCAGGCCACCACATCGACCGAGACCAGGAAGGCAGATAAGACGAAAAGCTCCGAATCGCGCATCTGACCGGCACCGCAAGTTGGGCAAGAAACAACTCGAGGGGAGGGGGCACGCGGTCTGGAGGCGGCTTTACTCCGCTGGTGCTCCGGTGCTCCGGCCCCTCCTCGTGTGCCCAACAGGGGGCTGTAAGCTGGTCCCGCTCCGGCCCGGAAAGTCGTGCATCTCGTGAGACAGGGACAGGACGAGTTCAGAGAAAACAGCATGTTTGCCAGGGTGTCGTGCCCCTTTACGCTCTCCTCGTGTGGGGCCTGCGTATCCTCCCGCTGCAAAAACAAGCGCGCGACGTTCTTGCCTTTGAAGACACTTCGGGTTTTAGTCCACTTGACGGCCTCTTCCAGAGAGTACTCCTCTGGATCTAAAGCGATTTCTTGAAGAATTGACTTCCATGGCGCGTTGAGGGACATGGTCGTCTGGAATATAGTCGGCAGGCGTGTCTGCCTTATGGCACTGAGAAGAGACGCTGAACAGACTCGGACCTCCACACTGGTCCACTCGGCTTGGAGGTCCCGCTGCGTCGCCTCCACCCGGAAGAGGAAGTTACAGCACCAGGCTAGACTTTTTCAGGAGTATCTTGTTGGGTCTCATATTGTTGGGAGAAGCCGAGTGGAGCAAAGCCTTGGATCTGAAGAAGGTTAAGGAGTTTGCTCGGGAGATGAATGACTCCTGAGTCCCGTAGTGTAGTCTGGCAGAGAATTGCTTGTTGGCGAGATATGCGAATGGAGGCAATATTGCTGTTCGGCTAGTCTTAGGTCCATGAGATGAGCGCTCCAGATGTTGGAGTGCTTACGCTGTAAATAGGACATATGGTAGTTTTAGAAGGCACGAGAGCTTCTCCAGGACGGGGGGTGCGCAGTCAGTAGTATCATCTTCGCTGTCCCCAGCACTAGGGTATTGAATGTGAGCGAGGCCAGGATTCCCCCCGAGATTGGAACTTGAGTTCATAGCTGTGGTAGGTTCCTCACCGTACGGAATCGCGACAGCATCGGCGCTTCCACTATTACCAGGAAATGAAAGTGGAGCAAGGCCCATATTTTCCCGTTGATATGCAGGGGTAAATATGTTAACTTGAGGTTAATGTGTGGAATTGTCCCCTCCAAATCGGAAGAGGATTGGAACAGGATTGACAGCGGGAGTGCGCTATTGCAAAAAGGAATACCAAACGAGGTGAAAGTTGAGAAATGCAATAGCGCAGGGTTTTCGCCAGCGCGATCTTGCGAAATATTAAGAGTTGGAGTGAGTTCCTGGTGTGCTCCAAATCTAAATATTTTCGGACGATTGTCTTGGCCAAATTTCGAAATCGGGAGCTGTTGTCCAGAAAAATTCAAAATTTAATCTCTGTCAGGATTGAGTTGGCTGGAGGCCTGGATCACCTTCGCCTTAAGGAATACCCGTGAAATTCTTTTTCCTTGACAATCTTGGATAGGTTGGAGAAACCGGTTTTGGTGCTCGCGATTTTCCATTTTGCAGCTTTCGCTATAAGCGCTGGAGCAGCGTCGCCAGCGCTTTTGAAGGCTAAGATAACGTGTATATAGAGGCTTTTAGGCAAATTCTGTGGCAAAACTACTCAGAAGCCGAGTAGTAAAATACTAGATATGTTTTGGCGCTGTCGCACAAAGCACGCTTTTAAAACTACGCAGCAGTAGTTAGACTTCCGACACTGGACGAGGAGGTGAGATATCCTCGTTCGGGAAGGGAAGTACGTCGTTGAAACGAGGAAGTAGGAGCAAGTCACTCTGGGAGGTGGTCACACTGTTCGACCGGTGATGGTATTCGGACCATCGGTGTATAATTTCACCATCCGCTATAGCGGGTGTACGTACGCACGAAAATGTTCCGCTGCACGCGAACCGCTTAAAAACCGCGCTTATAGCGGTCCACTAAAGCGGTTGCTACCACAGTAGTGGTTGCTACGACAGTTGTTCCGCTACAGCGGTGGCTACAGTAGCTATTCCTCAGTAGGAACGCATCCAAAGTAAATTGAGCTATTGAAATGCTTGAATATTAACTTATGTTGAGTTTAGTCATAGTACCACATTTATTCTAAAGAAATGCTTTATTTACTCAGTAAAAAAATTGTCACAAGAACAAGATTTGAAGCTCTAAGCACAGCTTACAGTAAAAACAAAGGTTAGCTGGACATTTGGTCCTGCCCAATGAATTAATAGCACAAGCACTTACCAGCTCATCATGTATACTGTATTCAATAGATTCACTAGTTGTGCACCTGAGATTAGCCTAGAATTCTTGTTAACATTACAGAAGACGATTTAGTAAGTTTTATTTTTCAGACTTACCAGTAAACAGCCTATAAGCTTTCATGTATTCTGTTTCGCATGAAATTATGATTGAATTCAAGTGGTGGCAAAGATGTGACTTTCATTATGCATGTATTCGTAGATACGAATGAAATCGATAATTGACTGCGATGATCATTTGAGTCAAGAAAATTTCACCTTTTAGAGGTTAGATATGAATTGATATTGTAATTTATCGAGCTACAGCTTACCATAATAAATATCACTAATTTTTTTGTTTGAAAACTTAAGTAACTCTGGTTATTGATTGGAGAGAGTGAGAATGGTAATAGAATGTCCAAATTGTTTCGTGTACTTAAGCTTGTGCATTAACAAATATATTGATTAGCTGACTTGAAATCTAAAGTACGATTTTTTTAATTTGTAAGCGTATCAATAGATTTGTTTATCTGCGTAATGAGATTTGTTTATCTGCCTCAGATCATAATTTCGTAAATCTTCCCGATAGGTGGGGAGAAAGAAAAATATAGCGTTGTATTGAATTGGAATATTTCTCTCGAATTCATCATTTTTCATTTTTATGTAATGTCTTTTGTGGATAGTTGGATGCATGAAGAGATTTTTAGACTGATGGTGATAGAAAAATTTATTGATTTATTTATATATCGATTTTGCTCTCGATATATAAATTCTTCAATCCGTTGCCCATACCCCTCGTGGGATTTGCCAATCTGGCTCATATGGGTGCTTAGCATTATATACCGTCATGTTTTGCTAAGCTATAAGTTTTCAGTTAAAAAAATATAAAATCTTCAATTTGTTCTTCCTTACCTGATATAAATAATTTATAGTTTTCCCTCCTATTACTTCCGCACCAGCACCTCGGATCAGGCACCACCCCACTTATTCCTTACCTCGCCCACCATTCCTATGCCTCCCAATAACTCCCGCTCCACCCATCGCCCACTGCAACTCCCCATCACTCCCCCACCCAACCAATCGCACCCTATGCCTCCCCATCACTCCCCGCCCCACCCATCGCCCCCTATATCTACCCACACTCCCACATCCAATTTTATCGCCCACTGTATCTCCCCATCCTCATCCACTCTTGCCCAATGTGGTATTGATGGAGAGATGACAGCCAGTTGAGAGCAGCACTCTAATGGAGGTTGGGTCTACAACACTACGTAAGTTTGGATTATATCCAGAGAGCTCCTCTGATACGGTGCGATGACTCTCTGCAGATGCAACAGATGTAGAAACATATATGTCAGGTACAGGAGCGGCAAGTTTACGGTGTATGGCGGGAGTTGAAGCAGACGTAAAAATTGCCTACCTGGCAAAACAAGTGGAAATCTAATTTTTCTCGATATACTATTAGGTGACCTGGATATTTCATATTGTGAGCAAAATGATTGGAGAGATGTAAACGAAATTAACAACTAATATTTTGTTTGGCAATAATCTGAGTAAAATATTGGATAAATAAACCGTGAACAACGAAATTTACGTTTGAGAAATATCGATGTATTTAGCCCATAAAGAGTATTTCATTATCCGTAATTTCCGACTTTTGGCTTTCAACTATATCCAAGTTTGCTTCATATTCGATGAAATAGAGGGCATTACGTTCTTTTCTTAATTTGGACGATCGAATTGGGTTGGGGGTACTGAAGATTCCATATCCACATCATCCTCATCAATTACATCACCAAAAGGCTGCTAAATGCTTAGTTTGCATTTAAGGTTTTGAATACCTGGCGTGGCTCAAAATTATCGGATAAATGCTTGCTACGGTTTGACATCACTACCGATACTTTGTAACAATTAATTTACTCTCATCCGCTTCAGATTTATTTCTTGTACAATATGCTGAGTTCTGATGATAAAATTTTTCTCGAAATGTATGATAGGTTCTTCCATCTTGATATTTATCGAAGCAATAGGGACAGATTGACTCATCGTTTCCTCCTTGATTTTCTTCTTCGATTCTTCTCTTCAGCTTCCACAACCAGTTTGGAAGATTTCCTTAGATTCATTGTTTTTTCATTTTTTCCACATCCTCCTCGTCGTTACTAGTTCTTCTTCTCGTCTCTTTTGGTGAAATAAATTCTAATTTTTTTAAGAATTCATAATTGCTTTGTAAATTTGTACCTCTTACTTGTGAACTGGTACGGGGAATCGTAGAACGCTTTAAATTACTAATACTACTTGTCAAAACAAATTAGAACGCTTTAACTTACAAATACTTACTGTGGCAACAGACTTCAAGATGTTGACTTAAATTAAACTTACTCCGCTAAAGTGGTGCCGCGGTACACGGTAAGCCGCATAGTGGTGACTAAAGCGCGCCGCTATAGCGGTAACTACAGCGGTTCCACTATAGTGGTCGCTATGCCGCGGTACGCAGTGAGCCGCTCTAGCGGTGCAGCGTACCGCGGTAGATTGCTTGTTAAACAGAGGATGACGTGAAGACGGAGGCGAGAACTGCAGCGCCATGGAATTCGAACTAGGAGAAGTCACCCAGATGGGCTACTTGATTTTTGGAGAATTATCACGTTCATTAAATAAACTACCTAAAGAATGGCCTCCCTTGAACCGAATGTAATCCCGTAGCTCCGAGCAGGAGGATCCGAGGGCTTCCTCGAAACATACGATTAATCATCAACAACATTCTCACCTCCATCCGGAGGGAGGGGGACGGAACAACGCACAATGTCAGGAAAGAGATATACAGATTATGAGAAGACAGGCGAAAACGTCAGATCAATGCTCTGAGCGCTCCTAGTAAATACCTCCCATTTCTATGTGTACGCTTTCGTGGAGGCAGCACCGATAAGGACATGGGGGGCGGGGGGGGGGGTGAAAGCGGAGGGCCGGCCGGACAGCCCGTGCGTCGCCAAGTATGTGCTTTTGTTCACATCAGCGCATCCGAGACCCTCTCCTTCACTTGGTCCAGAAGTTCCCGCACACGAGTGATAAGTTGCTTTTTTCCCTAGGCCATTTCCCAAATAAAAGTCCCTTCTGAGAGTAGTCCGAGTCCGTATAAATGATGTAACCTTCTACGCCAGCGTGGTCCTACTGGAAGCAGAGGAGAATCCACTGCAACGGCCGAATGATGGCAGTGAGTTCCGTCATATTCAGGGTGAGCAGCGTTAACAGAAACACGGCCACAAGCCTCATAAACCACACTGGAGTTTTCTTGCCAAGAAACGTCCAAATCCCACCCTGCTCCATACGGAGGTTTCACCGATGCCGAGCCATCAGTGACAAGCGACAGAATATTGCCTGAGAGTGGAGTGAACGGAACCGTGGAGACAGCCAAAACAAAGGCTTCAACAGCCGCTCGCGAAGAGAAAGCAGCATGATCCGCACGAGGAAAGTCACGCACCTGCTCCCTTGCTACTTTCCAATGCAAGTATACTCCAGGCTTACGTCCCATCCGGACTGCATGGAAACGATCTTTCCTTTTCCAACGGAATCCTAGTAGATAAGAGTTGTAGAGACACGCCACCGGAGACGAGGATGAGGAGTACGTCTGTGATTGAACCTCACGAAGATAGGAGACTTCCGGCCAGGCCTCCCAGAGGGAGGAGGTGCGATAGATCAGTAGCTCGGTAAATTCTGTGAGAATGGTCCTAATCGCCCCTGCTGAGTATTCAGGAAGTAGCATAGAGTCAAGAACATGAAGCTGACCAAGCGACCGCAGTTACCTATGCAGATGCAATGACCATTAGATGGGCTACTTGATGATAAGAAAAAGCTGAGGTACTGGGCCCCCCTTCGCAGTGTTGGCTCGCGTGTTACGAAGAATATGTCAGCGATCAAAATCATCAATCAGAATGAGCGCTATTTTTGCTACCCCAACCTATATAGACTGCGGATTCGACAGGAAAACGACCTGGTTGATATACCTGCTAGTTTATGAGAAAATAACGGTGGGAGAGAACCATGAGTGGTTTATGCAGAGCGACGGTCAGGCCATTTGCATCCCTTCAAGAGCTAACGCCTTTCCATTGTAAACTTGAATAAGTGCTATAGACAGTATGCAGATATATAATGTGCATTCAGTTAAGTCACAGCAGGCCGTGACTACTATGAACGACTATTAACCACTCATACTAGTCCACTTGAGTGCAATTGGTGGATGCATGCTGCTGCTGGTGATTGGATCTCTCGAGAAGCCCAGCCACTATGGTTCGGATCAACCGCTGGTGATATGGCATCATTCGTTTGACATTACAGTCGCCTTTTCTTGACCACTGATGATTACGCACCAAACGCAAATTGCTACTAAAGTCTAAATATATTTTGCTAATATGGGCCGTGTTTACCTCAGATTCATTTTTCTCCATCATAATAATTGTTTTTCGCAGTTTTGAATGGCACTAAGAACCCGGCTAGCTAGTAACGATATCCTGCCTTCCTGGATTAGAAATAATCCAGAAGTAGATAACAGTAGTTTAAAGAATTTCGGGAAAGTAGATGATGGCAGTAGTTGTTTATTGATCTTCCACGCTCTCAGTCTTCCTACTCGGTGCTACGGGATTCACCATATGGTTCATGGGAGGTGGTTTGGTTATTTGTGTTTCATGGAAATACTTTAGTATTGATAATCCCCAAAATCTTCCATGTTCTCCCGCCCCCCCACTGTATATCATCAGCAATCATACACAAATGAGAAGTACGACCGACAAACAAAGAAACCAAACTAGTAAAGAATTAGATAGAACGGACGCGAAGTCCCAATTCACGGATTTCATGTTTGCGAGTTATCTGCATATCTGTCACCATCGAGAATTCTAAACGCTTCTTGCCCATCTAGATAATGGAATTATCGGCTTAGTTTCCATCAATCGCGAAAAATAAATCCGCTCAATTCTGAATCTCGCCTGCCAGTCGCACCACTTGACATCATTCAGTACGCTTCCACACCCTGCCCACTAGTTAATTGACGAGAACAGAAAATGAATCAGAATATAAATAGTGGCCCCAGCTGATTACCGAAGAATTCGCTCGAGGCATTTGAACTTTTCCATGTTACCTAGTGGAATGGCTAAAACAGGATGCAAGTAGCGTCAAAGTTTCCTTCACGAGTTGAAGTTTCTAACAATTGTACCCATATTTATAATTCGCTCACCAGCCTTCAAATTCTTATTTAAGTACAAATTCAATATATTCATTCTCGCTGCGATGCGCACAATTAGCTTCTCTTGAAGTTGGGTAGTTGCTGAGACAGCGGGCACTGAAGCAAAGGCGCCTCCACCAGGTCAATGAGGAGCAATTGCTGTCTCTTTGTTTGCATGTATTTGTATACACCGGTGAATCAGCGGTTGCAGTGGAGGATGGTTTCCAGTGAAGAAGTGGTTAGGATAACTATAATCGTTTTGATATCAAATGAGTGATATTATCAGATATCTTGTTAATCTGGTAATGTGTGTTAGCCGTCGTCTGATCAAAAAACTGTGAGTTGATCCTAAATTCCGTGTCTCCTGAAGTCAAGCATGAAGCTCACCTTTAACATTAGGGAAATATATCTTGTCATTGGTTGAAGTATTGTCCCCACACTTCTTTCCCGTGGACTTCTTGGACGTTTCACATTCATCCAGTGCATGTTGATATGACTATCATTTGATGGATAGGGGTAGGTTCCGTCCATCTTATTGCTATTCCACGAGGACTGGTGAGAGTGTGAGTCTATGGTGGGGAGAATATCGCTGTCAATAAAATTATAAATTCAGCAAATTTAGTTAGTTTGGCGTTCTCAAAGTCTTCGTATTTATTCGCAATTTCACACCGCATTTCCAGCTCGTATTTCTGGAGATGTAAGCGTGAGAAAGACTCATTCACATAGTCATTAAGAGATTCATTTCTGACGCTTTACAATCCATTCTAAGAGTCCAGGTACCAATAATGCCATTACCACCAATCTTAGAGATTTTCCTTTTTCGAGGTATTGAAAGCCCATAAATCAGAACTATATGCCCTAAAATAGATCTTCGTATATCCTCGGCGTCCCACGGAAGCTCATCCTCCTCTATATCGGTTGCGTATTCTTTTATTGTTATGATCAGTTTTAAAAATTTGAACATGTCCTCAGGAAAATTTGATCCACTGCGAGTTCACATCTGCTACCATCTCAGAAATAATGTAGAATATGTCCAATTCCTAATACATTTCATCGTCCACTCTTGAATTGGGGCCAAAAAGCGAGTACCGCAAATGCGTGATACTTTCAAAGATATAATAATAGAATTGAGAATATTTCAAATTCGCGTTCAGGTCGTAGCTCCGCAATCAAAAATGACGACATGTGCGAGAATTTCGACACACTACGTTGACTACAAGGACCTCTCTCTCAGTTCTCCTTGTCGCTGAATAACAAGCAATATAAACAATCGAAGAGTGAGATCGCGAGACAAGATTGGTATTATGGGAGCGCTGTTAGAGAGACCATATCGACTAGGACGATCCCATTTCAAAGAGTGCTCAACCAAGGGAACCACATCAGCTTTGCCAAAGAGTTTCAACAATTTCGAGGTCATATTCGTTTTGGTATCAAGCTCGACTTCCGAGGCACTGCACACGATCGCGGTCTCAGCTTTAGCGGAATCGATATGAGTCTGGTATTCTGGTAGGAGAAAATGTTTTTTGTATTGTCCACTTCTAAAACGTGAAATATTTTACTCAATTCTCAATCTCATTCAATACTACATATCGGATATCATGACCGAGCTTAATTTAGCCCACTTCCACTCCCTTTAGACCTTCACACAAAATAATATCGGCAGCTGGTAATGTTGATATGTCGGCTACCTGCTGCGACTTTGGCTCAACTGAGTCAGTCACACACGCATCACCACGCATTGATTTAACTACAATACTTCACCACCTCATTTACACACTTCAAAATCCCTTCGTCGATGAAGAAATCAGAATCAATAAGCGCATTTATAGTGCTATATAACCCTTACCGCGTAATCTTACCTCGATCTAACTCTGTCCTTGACATGATGCTGTCGACGGACTCTTTTACTTGTAGCATTTATAGCTAAGCGAATTTAGATTGTTGATAGCGAAATTTTAGGAGCGAATCCCTTACTCCTTCGATGTATTGCATTTCTGACATTTTTCTTAGTTGTCACTCTGACGTGTACAGTACCCTCTCTTTCCTTACCTCCCGGAATTCCCTCGCCGCAGTGCTTAACCTAACATCATACATCAACGGAGCCTTACTTTCTGACACGTTCCAGTTTGTAGTTGCAGAGTTTCACATATGCACATTTATAAATTTTCAAAATAAATGACGATCACTAAGTATTGGAGAAACTGCTTAAATTACATATGATCTGTAACATTTATTATTTTGAAATTTAAGCTTATTCGACCGCAATTTTTAGGAGATTTACTTGGATTCAAGATTTATATATTATTAGGTTTATTGTAGAATTCCTCCAAAATTGGCTCATTTTCCTTTCCAAACATTTCCTGTTGATTGGTTAAATTTTTTATCCCGTACACTTGTGCATATTAAAGTAAATGTAGTTGATAACTTTTTACATTAGTATTTAATTGTTGCTTGTATGATTTTGTAATAATAATAATGATAACAATAAAGACTGCGTTACGTTTCGATACCATTTCATAGCTCTTCTCGTTAATTTTCTTGTGGGCGGTCGGATATTAGCGAAAATTGGTTGGCACTGCGTAGTAAGTACACCATCATACTAATAGCGAATTGTTATGGCGGAGCTCATTCATCTTAATTATTGTTAGTAGACAAAGACATATATGTAATCAGGGTCTAACAACTAGGAGCCCCCTTGAATAACTAGGAGCCCCCTTGAAGCAAATGGCAAGCTCCGTGACCAAGTAAGTGGGGGAAGGGGGAGAACGCTCCATCCGTGCGCGTAGGATTATTAGTACGCAATAATGTCCCTAGCTTGGAAGGAGGGGACGTGCGTACCAACCCCGGGGGAGGTTCCTTCACTGGGAACACAGAGGTCACAACATAACAGTGGTGCATAAAGAGAACACCGATTTTTCCAGTGATCTTGCCAACTAGGGGCGCAGTATAGAAGGTGGTGTGCATGTCGGGAAAATGCAGTCCACCACACCGACCGAGACCAGAAAGGCAAGCTACAAGGCAAGCTCCGAAGGGAGAAACTACATAGCACAGGAAAGGAATCTAAAAACGATTTCAGAGGGGGGGGGTCATGCGATCTATGGCTTGCTACCACCAAGTTGCTGTGCCGCTCGGGCCCATGTGCGAGCTCCTCGGAGGTGGCCTGTGCGGCCCGCACTGGAGGCGTACTTGCGACGGACGGTTCCAGTGTATCTGTAATATGCTGCTCTAAAAGAGGCCACTAATATGGAAGGACCAGAGCCCTTCGTCAGTAATATTGATACTCTGCTTCATCACCTTTTTCTTCCGACGGACCCCTCCGACCCCCCCCCCCCAGCGCGCGCAGAGTTGCCTCCCAACCACCAACCACCAACCACCAAGAGCGCCCAACAAGGCAGAAAAGGTAGACCAGCAGTCCCAGTCTAACTCAGCCGTGACGACCCACCCCTGGAACAAGCGACCAAGGTCGATAGACAACGGTAGACCCGACCGGCCTGAGCCACAAGATATCGAGTACAGGGACGCGCGCTCCTGGCCCAGCGCTGTGTGCGAGCACATCTCTACTAGCCCTAATCAATCTGGCCCCCACGGACGACGCGAGATCGAGTTCTAGCGACCACAGGGAGATCGGAAGCAGTGCAAAGCAGAGAGACGCCACTACCACCAGGAAATCCGAGAGCCGGGCAGCAACTCGGAAGTGGCTTGCTCTCTAAAGCTCAAGGGCCACCCGTGCAAGAGCCGTGACTCTCGCAGAGGATGAGAGGGGTCAGTGCGAGACGCGCTCCCACACCAGTTCATAGGATTAGATAATGAGAAAGGGCCTCTGAGTGCTTGGGAGTTTTTAGGACCTCGTAGTTAGTCAAGGAGGTCCGCCTGCCCATACCCCTCGTGGGATTGGCCAATCTTGCTCATATGGGTGCTTTGCATTATATGCCTGTCATGTCTTGCTAAGCTAAGTTTACTAAAAAAACTTCATTTTCCTACACTGAGGAGAATTGAAACACTGATTGGCTGTTGCTAGGGAAATTTTGCATATTATTTACGTTCGGGGTAATTTCCACATAAATCGCAGCTTCAACAGTTTCCCAAATGCGAAAGTTCGAGACGAGTTTCTACACCGACCGCGAAATTTGCTTGAAAAATTTATTTTCCGAAAAGTTAAATATTTTATTGCGATCTGGATCGAGTTGGCTTGCAAATGCATCACAAGCCCTTATGAATACTGTGCAGCAGCTACTCCTCCGACACAGTTCGGCTCTGAGAAAGCTCGCGGTAGGTCTTACTTACGCTAGTTGGTTGACTTCTGTCGAACACTCCCCGCTCTTATCCACTAATTCACAACTAAACTCAGAAGCAGTTTCTGAGGTTCTAACTTCTGTCAAGTACAGTTGACTATAGTTAGTTACTGTGGGCAGAAATGCAGTTCTAATCCCGAATGAGCAGACAACTGGCTCAGCAGCAAAGCTTTTTTCAACGAAAAGTAAACAATTAATTACGCAAGCCCGTGGCATATCCACAGACGTGCAGTCACTCAAACGTGATATTCGTTCAAATTCAGAAGTGTCATGTGAGTAGCAGAAATGCAATATCTCATGTAATAAGGCATGAAGACAGGTAAAATAATTGGATTTAAATCAAGCAATAATCATTTTAACCAACCCTTGCAGAAATTACATGCTGCGGCATCATCAACATTCAAAATATCAAATAGCAAAATCAGGCAGAAACTCAAATTTCAGATCGCGACAAATATGAGGAGCTAGAGAAATTCCTTGCAGTTATGGTATTCCTTAGCCCTAACAAGAATTTCCCAAATTATTTCTTTGCAAATCCCTCCACAGAATAACTTGGAAATTTAGGCCAACGAAAGTCGCCAAAGTATGGATCGTGATCAATTATGCACCATTTTGCACAATTTTGCGACAACTGTAACCACTCGCAGCACTATAATAGGGTATATTCAAGTTTTTCTTAAAACTGAACCTCTGATCGGAAGAAATTATTTCGCAACCGTCCACAAATTTCTGACCCTCCCCCAAGTATCACTCCACCTTGAAGATATCCAGGTAATTTAACTTGTAAACGTTTCCCGCTCATACCTAGTCGATTTGCGCCTGAAATTACTATGCCTGTTACTGTATTTGCTAACTTGAACCTCCTGTTGACTCTCCAAACCAAGTTGGCCAGCAGTTGCAGGAAGCTCCCTCCATCCAAGTTAAGCGCTCCAGCACCTCAAAGCTATCACATATGACATCCCTAACATGCACATAACCTCAATCTCGCATCAGATCACATGGAAACGCTCCTGCCCGATGCTGGTAGTTGCTGTCGCCCTCAGGTACGCTCGACGCCGTATAGCTGCTCGTATAGCTGCTCCGCCTAACTGCACCTCTCCTTGATGTTACATTATGTCCCCTTGAGCTCCCATGAAGTCCTGCCCCGCCGAAATTGCTGTTTACCTGTTTCCCTGCTCCACCTTGCACAAGCTGCCTGCTCACGTTGGCACTCCAACCTCACGCACGTCACCACACGTCTTCAAACGTCGCCCCGACCCCGCACACATGTCATATCATGTCAAACACCCCTAATCATGCATGTTATGTGCATCACCACACCTCGCCCTCGTTCATACGTAAATAATTATTACACTTTCCGTGGTCTTATTGGTGTAGCTACCTAAATAAGCTATCTTACTACTAGTGTATATAGAAAGTAGATAAAAGTACCAAGAGTGTGTAGTGTAGCATGAGCACCATAGGCACATCAACCGAGCGCACTCAGATAGCCACCACCACTGCCGTGGCCGTCTGAAATCACGTACCGAATCCCCCCATTTACATAACGCACCATACCGAACTCAGCCGCTAACTGCAGCCGTCGATTACGGCATAGATCGCCCGGCGGCGGACATACACCGCCAGGTGTATCAGTACCATGTAATAGAGCATAATGTAGAAGTATAAGTATCTAACTAAAATAGAAGTATGAATTAAAGTTAGTGAAGTGTAAGCATAGCTAACTAGTACCAAGCCGTAATTTACGGATAGATCCCACCGGCGGAGATGCGCAGCTACTGATCAGTCAAATAAAATTCAGAAGTGAAAGTATAGATTAGTACAGGAAGTGGAACAGCCCGCTAGCTACAAGGTAGAAACAGTAAAGGTACCCTATGCAGCGCCGATGCTGCAACAATACTCAAAAATCCCTTACCTCCTCACGGTCACTATTTTTCGTTGATGAAGGAAGTGTGGCCGTGCATGTGCATTTTTTGAAAGCGCCAAAAGCCGGGAGTTGTGTCGCCTGCTCTTTTGAAGGCCTAGATTATGTAGATCTAGTTGCCTTTGGGCGATTTCTGAGGCGAAACACTGCAGAAGCCGAGTAGTAAAATACTAAGATATGTTTTGGCACTGTCGCAACAAACACGTTTTTAAAACTAGCGGCGGAGCTCCATTCTTTCACCACGGGGAATGGCTTCTTTGTCAGAGGGCGCGGGATTCGAGTCTTTTTTACCACTTGTGTGTCATCTGTGTAATAATCCACCGCGTACCGCGGCTCCGCTATAGCGGCTCATAATGAAACTCTCAAATTTTAGGAGTTGATATTCAAAATAAACTAAGATATGAATTAGAACTTCTTAGGTCTTCAACATACAGAATTATGAACCTCCATCGACCTTGAATCCAATTCCAGGATGTCCATAGTTTCATGCGAATCGGAATATATTTAAGCTTAGATGCTGTTCACTGGTAAGTCTTAAATAGAAAACTTACTGAAATCGTCTTCTGTAAAATTAACAAGCATTCTAGGCTAATCTCAGGTGTATCATTACTGTAACTATTGAATGCAGTGTGCGTATAGGATGAGCTGGTAAGTGCTTGTACTATTATTTGATTGAGCAGGACCAAATGTCATCTTACCTTTGTTTTACAGAAGGCTGAGCTTAGAGCTCCTCCAAATCTTATTCTTGGCAATATGACAGCTATTGCTTTACTCATTAAATACAGTAGCATTTCTTTGGTATGACTGGTAAACTCAACATAATTTAATATTCAAGCATTTTAATAGCTCAATCGACTTTGTATGCGTTGCTTCTGAATAGCCACCGCTATAGCGCCGGAACCACTGTAGCAAAGACTATCCATAGCCAAACCCTGTAGCCACCCCTACAGCGGTCCGCGTGCAGCGGAACACTTTCGTACGTACGTACACCCGCTATAGCGGTCACTATAACATGAGATTTTCTGCAGAAGTAAATTATTTTAAAGGCGGATGCTGGTCGAGGAGACTAAAAGTCCTCTTGGTATCCCCCCCCATTCCCAGGTGCACACACCAGCAAATGAAACATCCCGTCGAGCGACGGGCAAGAGGATGACCCTACCCTCACTACTACTTATCACCTATTATATGCCTATTCTATCCTCGACGGAATAGGAGGATCCACGAGGAGATGAACAGCCACATTCGAAGTCATTACAGAAGACGAAATTAATACGCGAGGTACTATATCTGACGACGGGTTAAGATTAAATGGTTAGTTAGTTGCATCGCTCGCGCTTAGGTCCTCAACCGTATATTATCAAATCAAGAACATCGTACTAATAATTTATATGAAGTTTAAGTCTCCGCAACTCTTGCGCCTTTTCAATGACGTGGAGGCGACACTTGCTTCCAGTATTGGAACAGATCTTGAGCACCGTTTACCACATGGCCCGACGGCGACAGTGTGGGCAGTACAATTGGAGATTCGCACACTCTGTCTCCTCCATCCGCTTCATAACACTCGCCATTTAAATCGATGAGGGGCTCCACTGTTCCTTCTGGATTCGGTTTCAAAAACCATTCAGGGTCTCCCAGGGGCCGGTAATGGGCAAATAAATTCACGTAATACGCCCCTTGCAGCGGTTTCATACGGCCATGCAAACACTTCGCGGATTCGTAGTATACGA
>VKHC01000008.1:1197-18101 GCA_015143735.1 Synura sp. LO234KE | reverse complement strand
GGTATGACTAAATAAACGGAGTGACAAGATCAATCTATACCACCAAGAAAAAAGAAGTAAACACGATGCCCCCATGTTCCTAACAAGAATCTGCGGTAGGTACGACGAAAACATCAGATTTATCGGCAATTTGATTGAAAACTGGGTATTGGTGCACCGGTGACACTGGTGCGCTACGGTCATTGCTAGTAGTCGTTTGTTATTTGCTTATCATTTAGAATTGGGTGACCTGGAAATCATACTATATTTCTCAGAGTGGTGCGTTGTTCCCGCCCCAGTAGAAACACTAATAATTTGATTTTTGTTAACTTAAAGATGGATATGCGGCGTAACGCCTAGAATAAGAACAGAGGCCAAGGCTTCCAATCACAGAAGGAAATGACAATGTAGAACGACGCGGTGCCTCGGCAGAATAGGAGTTACGGAAGGTATGGGAGCTGGTTTCCTGTCATAAGACACAATCGTCAGAAAACAAGTAGAGCCACAACGTGTACAATCATTAGTAGCAGTGTGTGGGCCTGCCAGCCTGGGGTACACGACGCGACGAGTTAATATACATTACCTAGGATGCATTCTCGTTCGTAGCCGTCCTTATCAACTGTTACTAGGCGAATCACACCCCCAGAAGAACCATCTCGCGCCATAGCATGAGCGACACCTAAAATATAATGCAATTGCATGATTTATATCACGAAGGATTGCGAGGAATAATCACTATCAAAATCTGGTGATCCTTTCTTACATTTCTTAACGAATTCTTGGCACTCTTGCTTGCTCATCCCTGGTCTGTAGAGTGAGTCCACTAATCCCCAAATATAAGTTGATCCCGAACCACCTTAAAATTATTTTCAACATAACCTTAAGTTCAATATTTGTATAGCGTATTAGTTACCGACTGCATAATTCTGTTGTATAAGAGTTCCTCCAAGAGGTATTTCAAATACTTGTCCTCCATTATACGGATCCCAACCGCCGCATATAAGTCCAGCGAGCAGTTGATCTTTATTGTTATAACATATTTGCTTCATGATACTAGCACAAGTCTTGACTTTCGGCAACCTTCCAAGTTCGGCACTTATAGAAAGAGTATTACATTAATAAAATTAATTTTTTTAAAACAATTTTACCTATGAGCATCCATGTAATATTTTACATAATCTGTTACAGCTTGGGTATCAGCAGCACTTCCAGACCGACAAGCCCATATGTGATCATTGAGCATAACAATTTTATCGCTTGTTCTACTTGGTATATAAGATCCGGTCGAAACTCGGGAATCTGCCCCGAAAACTACGCCACCTTCAAACGTTACGGCCATAATTGTAGTCTTAAAGCAAAATAAAGAAGACGTAAAAATTTAACCACACAAAGTAAATCAAATGTTCTGTACCCCGGAGGAGACTTCCCCTTCCCTTAGACCGTAAGGATTAAAATGATCCATATTTCCAGGCATATTTTTACAGAGTTAAATTAATCTGAAGACTTCTTCCTCATTAACACACAGTGCGTTCAAAGTATATTATATAGTGGTGCATCTGTTTATGCGAGAGGCTTATTGGTAAAAATATTAAGATTGTTTGAATGCTGCTCAGGAGTTACTCAAGCATTCAGCAGGTAAGTGCATTTCAGACTTGTGGATTATGTACGAAACTGGCTCCAACACGTTACGTTTTTTAGATATTGACTTACCTTCTTAACCTCCAAGATCCGTTTTCAACGTAGAACTTGAGTTTAGCTAGGAAAAGGCTGACGAAATAGTCGACATTGGATTCGAACGATAAGAATTTGAAATCGAAAAGGTCATGACAAAATTCATCGATTCGTGAGCTCAAGCCATTATTTCGACGCTTCGGGTTAACTTCAATTGCAGAGTTTTTTGTTTTGGCGGACCCTGTGCCCTGCGGAGTGATTGGCAATTTGGATCATGGTTGTGTGATGGTAGAATGGTGATGGAGCTGCAAGCCCACGCCCTAGTCGTTTATTTCCCGGTGAAAATAATTCAACGCCATCAATCAAGTTACGATGATTGATTTCCCCAAACTCATTTGTAATTTCCAGCAGGTCCGTCTCACCGCCAAAGATACATGCATGTACTACTGCGATAAGGTGGTAATCCGATTGGATTATGATATGGCGTTCATTTCAGTGTTGTCGTATTGTTCTCATACACTGCTATTAGTTTTGCGTCCTCCCTTTCCTCCGATTTTATAATTTAATATACTTCTATTTTCGGCCACTTCAGTAACACTTCTATATGGTGTTTTATGAATAGCTATGTTCAAATGTACATTATGAAGCATGAGGTTATTCGCTCATTATTAGTAGCTGAGTACACGCGGTGTGTAGAATAGTAGCGCTATTCTCGACGATGATGCCCTATTCTCAAAGAGCGGTCCAAGATAGTGAATCTAGGTCCTCTGAAAACAAACTACTAGAAAAAATTCCACCAGACGCGGGCGCGGTGTAAATCCCATGGCCTAGCTCCTCTCTCCTCGTCTCCTCCCCCCGTGTAAAATCACCGTAGAATAATAATTGTTGGAGCTCGGCGCCGCGTTCTTTGTCTCTTACTTTCTCCTTCTTATCCTCAAGTGAACAATTTTGTCCTCAGCAGCTAGAGCGAAGAAATGCAACACCTCAACTTCCCTGGTGATAGATTAAATCGTATGGGCAAAGTAAAGATTTTAACGGTTATACTATTTCAACATCAAACACAACCTACTAATAAGGGAAGAATGTAAGGGCCGCCGTTCCTATGCCGCGATACCGATCAGTACTGTACTGCTCCTACTAGCACTGGTGCAGGTAAAGATTTTTTATTTTGACACTTAGACATCCGTGCTAGCTCGATACTTTCGGATAGAACCAAAATTAACATACGACGATGAGGAGGAAAAATATCAAAGATAAGTAAGTTATATGAATAGTTTGGCCGTTACCACTGGTGCCTTGCGAGAATGATACTTCAATCAGTTCATTATTATTCACGCCTTCCAGTAACGCGAGTGATTCCTATAGACACGCATGGCACATCGTTGCCCAATATAATTGATAACGATTCAAGTACAGCATTTCACAGCAAGGAACGATGGCATGTAACTGTAGCCTACAGTGACTCGTCCACCCCACCCTCGGTATCGATAAGTCCTCTATCCATCGCGGTAGGGCCGCTCGGCGTACAATTTGGGCGATCATGCTAGGCCACGCTCCAGAAAAGTGGAATGGGATAGCAAAGTGTAAAAGGCGCAGGCACGGAAAGGATTTCAGCCACGTCATCGTAATCGATTGGAAGCTAGTGAACCTAACGGTCAGGCAGTACCCATGACTACGATTATATCGTTGGCGGTTGTTTAGCTGTACCACCTCTGCAGCAGGGATGAAAAGGACTCTTATCATAGTAGACGGTTACTAACGACCGATAACTCCAATACTTCGTATAGATAGACAGACAGGAGGTGCGGTATTCTCATAGGAATCGGAAGATATGACCACATGTTTCCTTCGACTCCCCCACCCCACCCTTCCCCTATACCTCCCAGACCAGATGTCACGATAATGATAACGGAGTATGTCGCACCCCCTCCGACCCATTAGTGCGCACGTCATACCCCGCTACTGTGAGTGAGTAACGGTTCTGTACCGAGTACAATGCGAAACAGTCACATACCCTTATGTAGGAGAGGTTCGAGGTCGAGGTCGCACCGGTGGATGAAGAGGAAGTGAGGAGTGCAATACGAGTATCATGCTTATATGTCCGCATATTTCATTTGGCGTCTGTATGCAGAGAGTGAGAAGCACTCACTGGTTCGATACGAACACGAGTACGGATGATAAAGATGACGTGGCACACAGTTCTACTTCGCTAAGACGACGCTTGTTTTTGTTTTAATTGCTGGGGGAGTCCCCACACTTGAAACCGCCAAACGGACACTCCCCATCGAGTGGCGGGAGAGTTAATAAACAAACGAATGTAACGGATCCAACTCGTTAACGGTCGCTTCGTGTTGATACCCTCCAATGACACTGGGGTCGGCGCAGAGGAGGGAGGGGAGGAGAGGGGTGTTTCACCTTTGGAGGCGAAGAACTCCGAGTTCATAATACTGGACAAAGTGACCTTATTGTTGAGTGTGGCTGCAGAGTTGCTATGCGAACGTTGTTGTAAAACAGTGCGATTGAAAATATTCTCGAAGGTTGTGAAGACTTCATCCGTAATGCTACTGTGGGAAGGGCTGTGGCTTTGTATTGGCACCTCAACTTTTGAATCCCTGTAAGGATATATATACAATTCATGTATAATGTGATCTTTCCGTCGTGATGCTATTTTTGCGTCAGAGCTATATCCGAGGACAGACCATTCTTGTGAACGCTCCAATCTTCCCTAAATATCAGGCAAACCGGATTAGAGGGGTCATCATATCAGTCAAGTAATTAGAGGTTGTAAGGAAAGGTATGTAGTGTACTCAATGATATGTTCTATACTATTCATGCTTACCTCAATTAACCAGTCATTACTAAATGCATTTTCCCAGTCAATTAAAACTCTTAACGGAAGCGTCGGTTCCCCAAGATCAATCGACAGCCAATGTGTTCCTGGTATTGGTTCACCTTTCATATTTCTGGCAGCTTTTGTGTTTTATACAATAAAACGGTTATCATTTGATTGTGGTGACAATTAGACGCCAACATTTACCTTGCCACCTATCTGTGAGCCAGTTATCAACCGATTCAGATGTTACGACCTCTGCAGGACCCAGGTTCCCGCGGACACTCGCATCACTGGTTTTCCCAAGGGAGAGCAATACGGGACTCAAGCTGACTCGATGACTTTTAGTCATTGAAATGGGTGCCCGTCTCAGCGATCCATCAAAGGAGCGATTAACTTCACCAGAAATAAGTTTAACTTGACTATTTGAGTTGCCGCTGAGAGGTTCTCTCTTAATGTGGCTGGCATTTTTCAAACTTGGAGCCAACTGCTTAGATTTTAATAATACTACGTTTTCTATAGGCTGATGTGGAACCGGCGTCAAAACAGAGTACTTATTTTGCCAATTTGTGGAAGTAAGAACGTAAATCGTTGAAAAGGTGGCCAGGAAAATGCCTATTAAAATTTTTCCGAAGGGGTATTGCCTCATCGCCTCATCGCCTCATCCAGAGATTTCAAACCAGTTGCGTTGGAAACTGAAAACAGAAAGTTGCGCTCCACTGCTCACACATTTTATTTGTTGCCAAAATCAATTGTGGAGGGTTTTAATTATCCCATTCACCATTCTTCTGTACACTTAAATTACTGCTGAAGCATAACTGATGGGACTAAGTCAATATGCAGTGATATTTGTACTTTTATGGGTAACGCTTTATGCTACGGTTTATATTTTGTTTTTGTCCCCACGACTTCGCAAGGATATTGAACCGGAGTTAGCACTAAGAGCGAAAAAAACTCCGCCAATACATTTAGATAGTCATGATATTCTTTTGACAAACCCATTTACACCAAAACATTGTGTGATGTCCCATAATTTCGATCATAACCGGGTCGGAGTCGTAATCGCCGCAAGGAATGAAAAGCGTACCGACTTATTATCCTCGGTATAATATTCATTGATCAAAGTGCATCATATTCTCTTCCTTTAATCTCTTATCATTTTGAGGTCGAATCCATTTTACTTAACTCTGGCCAACTACTATCGAATATACTAATAATTGATGACATGTCGGATGACCCAATCAGGCATAACTTCACTCCCTCGATTTTTTCTTAAACGTAATTTTTTATTTTTTACTTTTTTATTGTAGTTCCTGGAAAGAATGGAAGAAATCACCGGCTGTTGTCGCCGCGAAAGATAAAGTCGGTTACATGCGACCGAACCATCGGTTAGGAGTTTCATCAGCCAAAGCTGCAGGGGCGAAGCTCCTGTTCCACAAAGTATATCAAAATGAAAAATTTATCGCTCGCTATGCTGTTATGCATTAATCAGTTCTCAACTGCTCCCCATCCACGTTTGTCCAATTTCCTCAGCACTAAAATTGGAACGTTGTTTTACTTATGAATGAGTTACTTTATTGGTTTATTTCTAATTTAGCATTCCTGAAATGAAGCCAATAAAAAAACTATCTCTCATGTTTCTGTCCGTGTTGCCTGGATACCTTTTGTGGGAGAGTAGGCGGACGTGTTGGTATTCTTAGACGCACACGTGCTGGTAGCGGAAAACTGGTTGAGCCCGCTGCTTACTACACTGAAGAAGAATCCTAAATCAGGTATGCTTATCTGCACAATAAGCGCATCGTTGTAGATGATGGTTGGCTGCTGTATCATAGAGGGTGTTCGGAATATCTATCCGCATTCGTAACAGCGCGGAGCACTTCTCCTACTGTGTGTTGTCTACGGTCTGTCTGTGTGCCCAGTGGTGTATCCCGCGATCGACGTATGGGATGGAGAGACACAGACGTTGATACGAGCGGACAACGTGGTCGGTGTAACGGATTGGGCGATGCAGTTCGGGTGGGAGGTTCGTACGAGAGTACACACACACACACACACACACACACACACACACACACACACACACATTCCATCATTGAGTCATCCGTGATTTCATAGAATATCGCAGCGACTGCTCTGCCATTCTACTTCGATATTTATGTAGAAACTCTTTTTGCATTTCAAGGTTATCTCGTGAATTCATTTCACAGTTACTACACCCTGTTTTGTTGTGCTGTTCTGAACCCGTGTCTGGTGTCTCATATCCCAGGCTCCCTCCTCGACACGGACCCCGCTGAGTGCCGACGTAGGACCCGACGACGAATGCGCCTCCCCTGTGGCCCCGGGGATCTTCGCCATCTCCACCTCATTTTATCAGGGTAAGACGAGGATGGGTGGGGTACTGTATGCAGTAGGTGTGGGCGTGACGTAGGTACTGTCACGTCTCATCGTCACGCTCGCTTGCTCGCCCCTATACCGGATGGGGTCTGCTGCTCAACTTAGCAGTATAGTATTAGCTCCGGTAGAACTGTCCTTCTGAACTCAACACGCTCGACCTGTTCTTCGTGTATTGTTGAACGGCTACTGTGATCCCTCCTTTCCATGGTCCCTCTGGTCAGAGATTGGCGGCTTCTATCCGCAGCTCCGGCTGTGGGGTCAGGAGAACGTGGAGCTGTCGCTGAGGTAAGCCTAGGCACTCTCACTGCTGTACACTCATATAATTGGATGGACAGCGTGTAACATGTGAGGTGTATACATATATACAGTGTATGTCCTTGCTGCTCACAAGTCATCCCTGTTGGCGACTGAACTGCAGCCTTCTAAACCTCCACCCTATACCTGTGATTGTACCAGGGTCTGGATGTGTGGGGGGGCCGTTATTCGCCAGCCTTGCTCGCGCGTGGCCCACAAGTACAGAAACATCAAAGAAGGTGACACGTCGAGCTCTCTGCTTTCCCGTTTCCTGAGCATGTCGACTGTGTACTGTACTACACTAAACTAGGATTTCCTTGTCTATCTCTGAAGACACCAATCTTTCCACGAACAAACATGCTTACAAACAGATGGTATCCTCCTCATCCATCCATTTCTGAGTAGCCGCTGCACTTGTCATGACCATGACCATGACCATGACTGACCCATACGAAATGAATATCTACTCTGCTTGCTTTTATTGTTCCGTTTCACTTCACTTGGGCGCAGACGCCGACGTGGGTAACGGAGTAACACAGCAAATGGTGAGTGTGTGTGGCAAATGGTAGACCGTCCTTTCGACCGCATCTGTCACCTTGATCGCGGTTGTAATCCTGGTAAATTGTGCTTATATAATTGCCCAGTACGTGGGCGGTCTCGATACCTGAAGTGGTATCTATCAGAATCCATGGGCAGAAGAAGTGAGGTAGATTAGCGGACACCACGCAGTGTCAGTAGGAGTCACAACACCCAGTCCACTGGGCTCTCATTCGATAAGAGAGTGGATCATTAATATTTCATTTCTCACGCTAATAGCGAAACTGCTGTCTATTATAAATTGAATTCACACGGCGACATCGTGCACACTGTAGGTCGACTTGAATGCGATGCATGTGGCCTACATGTGGATGAACCCGGAACACATCGAGGCGGTGTTTCAAGCTCGATTCATCGGACGCATCCCCTACCAAGTACGTACATGGCGTACTCTCCCACTGCTCACTCCCGATGCTCCAGCTCTTGCCACCGCTCATAGGGGTGACTCTATGACGGTGAAGAAAGATATATTGTCACCTTTGGTATATGCCTTTGGCAATACATAACCTCTCTGGATGTGCCTTGTATAATGTAGCATGCGACCATCTATTGCCTTGTATTCTGTATTATTATTCAGAATAGCACCTAATCTACTCTATTCTCCAGCGAGCCTTGTAACGTGCGACAGTATCATGCTCGAAAATAACGCTGTTATCATCTCCACCTTGTTAACTATAATATGTAACCGGCACTATGACTTTTTTATACGACCTGCTCCCAGGTGGACGTATCACTGGACGCCCGTAGTCCAGCCTTCCTTCAGGGAGCGACTGCCGTGTCCAAAGACACGTGTCAGAACTTTGAATGGTATATCAAAGAGGTGCGACTCATTTCTATAGAGAGTGTGTGTCCGCTCGCTTTCCGCTTTGTAAGGTTTTGCTTTATACTTAGAGCCGTTAAGGGGACGAGCTTTAAACCGTATTGACTGATATTACCTGGTCCTCGCCACATCTGACACTTCATTTGGTTCCGCTCCGGGGGAGCCAGCAAATTCGATATGCCGGGGGGGGGCTTAACATCGCATTCTTGTGGATGTTTTTAGATCGTGTTTGACCACTTACTATGACTGGTCTCTGTAGGTCTACCCTGGACTCTTGGCGGATATCCCCGCTGTGAAAGCAGCCTTCACTGAGCACATATCGGGCGACTACTTAGAGAAGGTAATAAGCAGCGCACAGAACACTCACCGTTGCACTTGTAGGGGCTACATACGCCTCCGGGGCTACCTCGAATGAGCGCGTATCGTATTGTATCCCCCACGTATGCGAGTTGCTGTGGTACACATGTAGGAAGCCCCTTCCTTTTGGGTGATGAAAATGAAATACGTGATATTGATATTTTTATCTGAGAATTTTACTCCGGATGTCTTGTCCAGGCATTGGGTCCTCTGGTGGAGCAATACCGGAAACCGTCTTCTCATATTGTAGACCAAGCGGAGGTGAGACAGTGGACTGCATGCCACCTGCACATGGGTGGACTGAGCTTGCAATGGGGTAGTGTTTATGTTATACTGTAATCTTTTGTGTTTATTTGCATTCTCCATCTCTAAGGCTTGCGCCCTTCAAATCTCCTACCTATTCGATAACCGAACCTGATATAGGGACAGTGCTAAAGTATTGATGAGCCCACAGAATTATTCGAATGGGTGGAAACTGGAAAGGTCGTTTGCACGCTAATTGAATTTGATGCCGAAATGTTGCAATTTTGTAAATAATGTGTTTTCAATCTTCGCGTAAATAGATGGATAAACTCTCGGCTCAGGAAAGGTTTGCTAAGGCGGTAAGACTCTCAAGTAGAATTCCTCTGTTTTCAATAATGTTCTTAAGCGTCTTTTTCATGCACCATATCATAGCAACTCGACATCATAGCCGAGCGGGAGAAGAAACGGACGCCGACGAAAGTTGTTCCTCAACCAGAAGACCTGAGTGCAATTATAGATCCCCATCTGCGACATGAGGCGAAGGTGAGGACTTATGCCCACTACTGTGCTCAGCTACAAATCGTAGTCTTTTTATTTTAAAGTTCCATCTTATTACCACACCTACGGTTGGGAGAGGAGCGCCCATGGAGAGTGATGTGGAATCGAATGGGATGTTTCACTGTAGATGTGACTTTACACGTCCCCTTCACTGGATATAAAATAAATTTGACGACGATAGAATACCCTTGTATCGTCAACTCAGCGCTTTCCACTCATTTTTGTAAAAACGAGTGTGTATCACAAATATGAGATTCTCCTGCACTCATCGCATCTACACGTCTCTCCCACTTCAATACTCTGCTAACTATTGCCCTTGATGTACAGGTTCGGGACCACCTTGCTTGCCAAGATGATCCGCTTCTAAAGGTATTGTGAATGAAGAATGGAGAGATTGTTCAATCAACAGCAGAGCTGACGAGAAGCACATTCGTCGTCCATTTGCCGAAAACATCCTTCTTTCGACCAATCCTTATGATTTTTTTCCCGATTGTATGCGCGTGCTTGATAATTAGATGTTGATCTTAGAGAGAGGCTTTCAACAGAATCGCGTGATCTTGATTGTGATCTTTCAACTGTTGGTATCATGTTAATCTTCTGATTTCCCCGGCCTATGCCTTGACTGTGTCCTTAGCCTGAAGACAGCTGTGAGGCTAAAGCCGCGGCCGGACATTGCAAATCTAGTTTGGGTAAGCACTGAACTCCCGAGAGGTCATCGCCACGTCAATGTCTGCCCTGCGGACATGTTATCAAGAGTCTAACATTATCCTTTTTCTGCGCAACTTCCGATTGTGTTACCAGCGTCGATGATGTTCAGCTGTCCGAAGTCTTGCGGGCTGTGCGGGACGGACAACCTACTGTGCACAGACTTCTACTTGAACAAATGTACGTGTTTCATCCGTAAACTCAAGGACCCCTGTCATGTGGGTGTGTGACTGTGTGGAACAAGGTCCGGAGTGGAAGCAGGATGACCACTGCCTCTCCAATGAGGCCTACATGGACCGATTCTGCCGTCTTACGTGCGGGAAGTGCAAGTGAGTGAACTACTGCATGATTGGCGGCAACATGCACAGGAGACAGGAGATCCTATGTGTGGAGGATACACAACGCTCTTCTCATGCATTTCTTGCTGTGGTATACTTCGATATTTAAAAGCTGTATGATTTGCGAACATAATATCGTATCCTATTGTATCTGATTATCCACTCACCGAATGGCTCTGTCTGCACAGGCGAGCTCCCCAGGAGCCCGTCATACACGTTGGTGCAGGTCAGATTGAACTACCCCCGGGGAGGAAATTGCCGGAGGGCCTGAATCACAATGTTCCTGAACCTGTTATGGCGAAACCAGAGCCCAAACCTAAACCTGCTTTGAGCGCTGAGGTAAATGAGTAAACACAGAGGGCAATTGCGTCCAAGCGGATACCCCAGTAACTGTTTCCGTGAGGAATTTTCGTCATGGAAGATGTGGTAGTTTAGCATGCGGAATCCTCGTAAATTCCGTTTCACTTATGTTGCTCTAGCTTACATGTACAAGCCTATGGTGGTTTTCAATGTGGGCCAACTAAGCAAGTGGACGCCTCCTATTCGTATCGCATGTATTCTGATTTCTTGCGATCGGCTTGTGTGGTAGGCGCAAGTACCTAAAATGAACCCATACGTGATCCAGGAGCTGACGAGAGTGAATCTTTTGATGGATCCTGCATGTAAGCAACGCGTTGTGTAGGTTAGGATTTGTGATCAATATGTTTTGTCAGTGGTTCGACTTGAACAGAATTGATTAGATTGTAGTCTAGTGACTAAATAGAAATGCGGTCAAGACCCGAGAGACTTTCATCACCACGCTTTACCTATTCCTGATTAAATATATAGCGTGTAAAGAAAACATTTTTGTTTGTTTGTTTGAACGAAAATTGTCGGGGTGATTGACAGCGGACGTCTGCAAACTTCAAGGGACCGAGCACGCTAAACTTCTGGACCGAATAAAACTCGACCGGAGCAAGTGCGTTTCCTAAGTGCTCTCAGAACGCCGCTCCCATTGGCCAAATGCCCTTCATTTTACTTTATTCCCCATTCGAAACACGTCCATGCGAACAGAGACATTGGATTTGCAAAGAAGCCTGTTCCTGGCCTTCGTATCTTTTGTGGAATATACACCACTGAAAAGCAACATGAAGGGAATGTCAAGGTACGCTTTAACTTGTAGATATCTTCGCAGGAGAGGCATTACAATAATTCACTGGTCGGATCGGTAGAGATTCGCTTGTGACTCATGCCATGTACTGGTGACGTAGGCCACCCGTGAGACTTGGGGCAAGCGGTGTTCTGGTTTTGTAGCCTTCAGTACCAAGACAGACCCGGAGATACCAGGTGACGAGTATATTTGAATAGAGAATTCTCTTTCAATATTCTTCTCTTTACAACTAGTTTTTTAGAAATCGGAGATGTGTTAATATATATAGTCTTTTGAATTCCCCTTACCAATTGTTGCGCCAGTTCATAACAGTTCACGCCCGTTCCGTCGTTTCCCTAAAATTGTGTGACAGCGGTATTGGTTCCTCATCAAGGAGAGGAGAGCTGGGATAACATGTGGCAGAAGGCGAGTATGTGCAGTTGTCGTACTTTTTTGAATGCTTCTGCAAGCGGTGCTGTCATTCAATGCAATGGGGCACTGTGACTCAGCCGAAACAATACGAATTGACTTACTATTGATATCTCTTTTGGTGCTATTAATTCAGCTTCTCCTATTGATAATACTGTACGGTTATTGTTCATGCTCCCGCTTCCATATCACCTTTATATTGGTGTGTCTGTATTCCGTCAATCAGTCGCGAAGCATATGGAAGTACATCGCGGCGCACTACCTCCACGATTTCGAGTGGTTCCTCCTGGTGAGCCAGCCGCCCGTCTGCTGGGCTTGTGCTTCTAGGAACTAAGAGTTAATTTAGTCTATCTAATCATCATTACAATATATATTCGTTTAATGTAGTATGGTGTGGTATGGTGTTGTATCATGTGGCCCCTATGTAGGGTGGAGATGACATGTTTTACATTGTGGAGAACCTTCGAGAGTACCTCAGGTGAGCGATAAAGTGCAGTCCCAGTGGGGATTCGAGTTTTCTCCCATATGTTACATTCATCCGTTATAATTGTGGGCTAACATCTTCCCCGAATGGCGCGCACAATACCGTGAAAGTTCCCCCGAAATTCTAGAGGAGCAGAAGAAAAATACCGGTGCGTTTGATGATATAAATACAATAGCTTATTCGCGAAATCTAGCGTGGCTTCTCATTACACTAATTTGCATGGGTTAAAACCTTTTTGATGAAAGTTGATATAATCTTCGTATTAAATCACTGAAAATGCCCTGTTCTCTGGCAGGCATGTATGTCGGGAGACGATTCTTTCCTCCTGGTCAAGTGTCGTTCAATAGTGGAGGAGCAGGTACCTTGCAGTGGGTGTGGTGCCGGGTGTGCGGTGATGTCGTGTGAACTAATTTAAGTGTTGTGAAACGTGTGTTGTAGGTTATTTGCTGGACCGGCGAGGACTCGAGGTATGGTGAAGTCTCGCTGTTGTACACTAACACTTCTGCAGTAATTGAGATTGGTTGGGCAAGATTTCGATTAAACTCATTGTCGTTTTTTTTGCTACTGATAGTGATGACTTGCATGTTACGTGTGTCCTCATCCTTGAAGAAAAATCTATTGCAAGAGGCGTTGTATTCGCGCAGCAGTATAGGAATATATTGCATATCATGGAGTGTTAATAAAGCGAATGTTGAAGTTCCCTGTATGCGCGTACGATTATTCGCGGTGGTTCACCAAGACCATATTACCCTTCGCTCATTTCTCCCGCCACCACGTGTCTACTGCCTCTCCTCGTCCATTGTTTATTTAGATTCTCAACGCGAATCTAGATTCTCCGACTTGTTTTCCAAATCAACATGTGGGTAACAATAACAGAGCACACTTCAATGTATCGGATGTAAATATTCATGCATTCTAATCATAACTCATTCAATGGAAGAAGCGATGTTATCACACCCCAAGCTAAGCTTTGATTCCCCTCGTATTTAAAACCACGTCATTAGTGAATGCAACATTATACACGCTCGGAGAATGGCCACTTATGTCGTATGATAATATTTCATGTAATACGATATGTGCTAACATAAAAGGCATTCTGGGAGGACGTCAACATCGCCACGTGTCTCAAGGCACACGGCATTCTTCCATTCGACACAAGAGACTCGTTGGGCAGGTGAAGTCTGCGTTGTGTCAAACAACGGACCTTAGACGACATCATATCGAACGGTCACTGAGAGAATATGAACGGGGCCTTTGATTCCTGCTTCCTAATATATATCCTTGCTGTACATACGTTCTTAGCTAGTATTACAAATTCCTCATCCACGACTTAATCACGCTTACACCGATACCTGCTCCCTCGTGCACAGAGAGCGGTTTCACCCATTCACGCCCGGTCAACATCTAGGTTATAGAATACCTCCAATCACACCAGACTGGTAAGGGAGCAGCACTACTGGTCATGCGTTTGTGTGCAGGCGGCCAATGAATATTTTTCATCGCGAACGAGTTATTTCTATTAATTGCGCGATCGTTTATTTCAGGTGGATTTTACTGTTGTTATTGTGATGTATAGTAATATTGGATAGAAGAATCTTATTTCATTTGATTGACTATCCTCCCTTTTGTTTGTATGTAATCTATTTTAGGTACGCCAAGTACAATCCCGAGCTAAAAGTTGGTAAGTTATGAACTGCTTCGAGGTTGTGGCGTGACTCATTACTTGTGTCGGAGAGTTCGCATAGAGAAATGAATATCTTAATAAATCATATAAACTTTTTTATTTATACCCTAATTATATTGAGAAGTTGTTGCGTGTCGTGCTGTGCTTACCAAGTTCCCTCAATCTGTGTCTGCATATGTACACGTATGTGCAGGATTCGAATGTTGTTCAGAACAAAGCATATCTTTTCATTACTGCAAGGTGAGCAGCTCGACCGTCATTACGATTGTCGCTGGAATAGTGATGGGGCACATCGCCTTCACACACTTGTAACACACTCTACCGTCAGCGAAAATAGCAAGGCTAGGAAGTTAACCTATCCCCAACCTGCACAGATGAAATATTGAAAAATAGTGTGTTATTTCCATGTCGATTGGGAATATATCTACTGCACTACTTCTTGTGACTTTCCTTCATCGCAACGCTAAGTTTGCTTTAGTTCATGTTACCATTTCTATCTGGTATTTTATGAATATGCTTGTAGTGTGACCTGTGGCACGTCCTTAAACGATGAGTCAGACACTCATATTTATTTGATAAAATCTGGATCGATGAAAAGATCGAACGAAGCCGATGAGCTTCTCTTATGGCTGGTGGTATCCCATCCTCTGTGTTGTAACGCAGGATACTTTCAATTACGACTTGGTGGGCTACATCTATCATTGTGAGAACAAGAACCCCAGCACTGTATGAAAACGTGACATTGAAAGAAGTGGGAGAAATGTTGGTAAAGCTGAAGGAAGGGAAATCAAATCTTTACCCCTTTCTGCGCACTCAAGACATATGGCCCGGGATGTGAGATATGAGACAACAGATCCGATTTAATCCTACATCACTATAGCCTTACACCGTTACTGTGATCCAAGTAATGTCATGAAAGCCACTGAACATATAATATCCAAGCAATCATAAAGTTTTGGGAAAAGAAGCATGGGTTTTCCTGATCAGGCTTTCTCTGTCCTTCCTTTACTAATTGCCTTCTAAAATTTTCAAACCGGGACTTCATTATATGATATTTCTCCTTTCCCAGCGGCGCTACTTTCCCAAATTAAAATTTATGCGATTTTGAAACTCCTCATCTTCTGGTCGTCATATCTCGTCGAGGGAATGATGAAAACTATCATATTTTGTGGTTACAGTGCGGTTGAGTCGTCAATAAATTTTTAGCCGAGCTGTCTCACCATGTGGCAATCATTTCCCAGTATTACTATTCTGATAATCTTATAGTTTGGTTAGTTAGTCGTTAGGTTGTAGGAAAACAGTCCACAAAAGTTGATCGAAAAATGGCGCCGCATTGAAGAGGCACCTAGTAGCTAGTATAATGAACATTCTTTCCGGAAAGGCACGCCACCACGACATAAGCACTGATAATAAATAGCTAGAGCCAGGTTCGTGAGAGCGAATATCGCCTCAACAACACTCAGCACCAATGAAGAAAATCTCCAGCTGAGACTACGTGTCTACGCGGTAAACCAGCATATAGCATTCAACACCTTTTCGCGGTGCGCCGGCTGCGTGCAGCATCATAAGTCTGGTAATAATTTATTTGGCTGGTTGCTGAATTTTTTGAAAATAGTAGCAGCTATGAACAAGTAAGAAAGCAACTTCTTCATTAAGCAACCCCCACCAGGCTGAGTTTATCATTAAAAATAATTGGTGAAAAGCCTAGTGAGCGATAGAATATGGAGGGCGCACGACACCACGACGCGGTACCACGCCACTAAGAAGAAGTACTCATATGATCCGTGCTCCTCGTGGTGCACCTGGGATAAACGAGCGACCAACAGCAACCCCCGGTTGCTTGAAAGAATCACACAAAGGGGGAATACCAAGAGAAAGGGGAGGGTTCTTGTTCTTGTTAAATCAGTTCAAAATCTAATACCACGCGTTTTAATATCTAGTATCTTACTAAAGAAATTAAGATTGAACCCAATCGAGATTATTTAGCTAGCAGTAGCAGTTTCAAGCAATCCACTAGCTCACTTTAAGTTATAAGTCGTCGCTTTAAGAACTTTAACAGAAAGGCACAAGGTACTTGGTATTGTTTGTTGACATGGAAAGAAGCGGGAGATATGTTGGTAAAGCTGAAGGTAGGGAAATCAAATCTTTACGCCTTACTGCGCACTCAAGACATATGGCCCGGGATGTGAGATATGAGGCAACAGATCCGATTTAATCCTACATCACTATAGCCTTGCAGTAACGGTGTCGCTGTGCTCTAAGTCATGTCATGAAAGTCACTGAACATATAATATCCAAGCAATTATAAAATTTTAGGAAAAGAAGCATGGGTTTTCCTGATCAGGCTTTCTCTGTCCTTCCTTTACTAATTGCCTTCTAAAATTTTCAAACC